>JAVJAQ010005123.1:768736-1042165 GCA_032362365.1 Zygogramma bicolorata | reverse complement strand
GTCGAAGCTCATGCATGTTAGAAAGAAACAGGTAATTAGAAGTATGTGTATCATTGAAGAAATGTATTTTTCTCGCGCATGCGCATAGGTATGAAGAAACCGGCGATCGTCTTTTTTTTCGGATTCACGGCAGTTGTCCTTATTATCCATATTGGTATTAATATATATATATGTTGTCCGTGCGATATTCATACAGTGACAGCTCGGCCAATATAGGGTTAAATACTTAAACGACACTTGTCCAGAGGAACGTGCCCTTTTTGCTCCAAACTAAAAGAAAAGAACTGTCGATGTCAGTCGTTTATTTTGAGAATAAACTCAATAAATCAGCTGAACGTGGGCAACTGAGGGAGAAATTTATGATTTCCAAATAGCATCAACTTTATTTTGATGCACAACATCCTAACAGCGTGGAAACAAGGGAATTTATTGATGGCTTGCAAAGATTAACATTTGATTTGAGAAAATCAAATGTTAATCAAATGCATTTACCTTCACAAAAAATGTATAGTACTCCAATACCAATAGCAAAAAACAAAATCATTGATTCAACAAAATGGGAAAATACATTCCCGCAGAATATATGACATACTGGAATGAGATTTTTAACTGGCCATCCATATAAAATATAGATTTTGATATGTTATCATAATTTTGTTACCTACTAAATAAACTTCTCTGTCCTTTATTTGGTTTCAATTCATCACTTTATGTCGAATTGAATGTATTGAAATCACTCAGTTTTATGTTAAAAGGGAACATGTCCATAATTAATGACAAAAAGGGCACTTGTCCGTAATTTTTTTTTCTTCAATAAACTATAATCTAATAAACTAAAACGCATTTGTATAAATGAAATAATAAGATATATACACCCTTTACCTAATTACATAAAGTAAATATCTGAAACCTACAAGATTTTAAGTTCATTCAGTTTTTCATTAATCCTGTAAAATTATTTCTTGAAATTTTTATGTGACAATTCCCCTAATTACTAAAATTAGACATTCAGTTGTAATACAATTACCGCCGTCAGCGTTTTTGGTGGTCGTTGGCCCTAGCTTCCAAATTTCACGCGGAGAAGCGACTATTACATTTCTAACTTCATTTCTGTATCTGTGGTAAAATATATATGAAGCACACATCACAGCTATAATATGCATGTCAAAAATGTCAAAGTGGTGCCGATATCTGAATTTGAAATCCCGTTAGACTTTGGCTATTTTTATGTTTGGAAGATTGTCTCGTCAAAAACAGAACCTTGCATATTTTGTAAAAAGATTTGCAGAGTTGGTTCATAAATCTACGAGGTCCCATTTGTGAATTTGATTCGTTCCCGGTAGACTGTAAAGCTCGATATATTCCATTTAATATGTCTTTGAGTATATTTCGAAATCAAAATGAGACTGCAATGAAAAGCTGAATATACTGTGTGTCTCACTTTCCATGGAAATACCCCCGTAACTTCGGTAATTATGGAGGTAGAATGGTGGAACTCTTATGACTGATAGAAATGCTGAAAATTCACTTGCCAGCTCAATGGTGTTGGCCAAAGTGATATACACTGCCGCCACTCTCGATGGAACAAATCATTTTTACGGTAAATCATACTAAGGGGCAAAATAGGCTGAAAATTCCGTCAGATTCGTGATCAAGACGCCAAATCACTACAGATGCACCCTTTTCCTGAAAAAAATTCACTCCCGAAAAATCCAAATTTGGCTCGCTTCTAATGGAAACACTTCCCTGAATTCTCCAGGTGTTAGCCTAGAACTGGACATTCTTGGTGTTTTTATCGATTCTGCAAATATAGTAGTTTTCACAATGAATGGTATTGACTGAAGAATTATAATGAAACCAATTAGACCCTTAAGTTGTAAAATCCGAGATGCACATCATAAATGTAAAAGGACCGGATTCAGGTAATTTTGTTTCTCAGAGAGGGATTGTAAAGGATTACAGCTTACACTTCTTGTTCATTCTAGTCTTTGTATTTCATTGGAAGTGTTCACTTGTGTTACGGGGTGCAATAATTTTATAACATTTATTTATTATTACAGACATTAATAGCAAAGATTTTATACCCCAACATACAGAATAGGCAGTATATGGCGTCCGTGGATAAAAAGTAATGGTGCTTCTTCCAGTGGTTCGTTAAAGAAGAATCACTTATCTTATGACGCGAAAATCATTATAAAAAATGTGCATAGTTCCTTACTTCAGCAAGGATATAACGCAAGTGCTGCAGCAAAAGTAACCAGTAATTTGACGAAGGTGCCTCTTACTTCAGTTAGACGAATTGTTGAAAATTCCATGGAATCAAGAAAAAAGCGTGAAGATTCCGGTGTCACAAAAAGTCTAGACGACTGGGAGAAAGATTTGATAAGGCGAAAAATCTACACTATGTACGATGAGCAGCGTGTCCTTACAATCAAAAGTCTGAAACAGCGGCTCATCAATGACGAAACTCACATCAACTGTGGCCTCACTACTCTTTGGGAGAGCTCTGTCTGCAATGGGCTTTAAATATCGCAAAATTGACAAGAGACAAGTAATAATGGAATCCACACGTTTAATAAACTGGCGTTCTGAATATATAACGTCAATAAGAAAATACCGGTTTGAAAATCGGCCAATATTCTACCTCGACGAGACGTGACACGCATAACACCCCTTCCAAAGGATGGTCTGATTCCTCTGATAAGTGTAAAACAAAAGCACCATCAAATAAAGGGAAGAATATCACAATATTACACGCAGGATCAGAAAATGGTTGGATCCCAAACGCTATGTTGAATTCCTACCGAGAGTTGGAAAAGTTCTGTTAGTCATGTTAAAAATGTTGAAAACTCGTACCTTTCTGTAAAATCAATTGCGCCAATTATAATTAATTCAGATGAGGATAGCGATAGCGACACTGAACTAAATATAGAATAGAATTGTAACATTTAAATAAATTACTAGTACATCTCCTACATTAGGCAAAATTCAAATTTCCTAAGTTCGACCCTGTAGCACATTTGCATCTTTTACCAGATGATTTTCTACACAATGGGATTAAATCGGGTAGTTTATTGCAGGTAATAAGCCAATACCATTTACTGTGGAAAATACTATAGCATAATTCTCTCAAGATAATTATGGAATTTATAGGGGTATTTCCATGAAAGTGGGACGAGTTTGGAACTTTCAAAACCTCCCTTTTTTGAGGAAAGAGGGGTATCTGTAGTAATTTGAGGGAACTGATCATGAATCTGAAAGAATTCTCAGTCTATTTTGCCTCCTTGATTTACCTTAAAAATCGGTTGTTCCATCGCGGGTGGCGGTAGTGTATATAACGTGGGCCAACACCATCTAGTTTGTAGGTGTATTTTCAGAATTTCCATCATTTCTGAGAATTTCATCATTCTACCTCGATAATTACGGAAGTTACAGGAGTGTTTCCATGAAACGAGAGACACAATGTATAACAACGCCCAATAATTTTCATTTGCAATGTATCTACGAGAATTCAAACGAAATTCAAAAGTCGCTCGTTCTGAATTCATTTATTTTTCATGAGTCCTGTGAAATATAGGCCGCTAGAGTACATATGAATAATACAGCAAAAATAGGCACCAGAATTTGATTTTCAAATTATATCATTAATATCAGTGTTCTGTGGTCTCAATTATTGCAGGTAGGGTCGAACAGCTAATTTTCAGCTAATTTTAGGGACAAGAAATACATATTTCCACGAAAACTAATAAACTTCATATGTGATAGTGAATTCTGGAGAACGAAAACATTGTTGTTTCTGGGTGGGCACTGGGTCGTTCTTTGTAAATGATAGCCTTGTTCTAGAATTTCGCGAGTATTCCATCAAAAAAGAAACTACCTATACAACGTGGCCACATCATTAAGGCCAGTCCATTAGGTGTAATGTCTATGGGCGACAATCAATAGTGAGTCAGATTGAAAATTGACGAGTGAATTTAAACAATTGAAACCACGCGATAGGCAGTTTCTAGCGGGTGTTTTATTAGCGATAGATAGTCGAGAGAGTTGCCAAACGAATTTCAGAGAAAAAGTTTGTGTTCCTTGTATTATTTTGTGAAATGATGTTTTCGTGTTATTCATTATTTAGTAGATAAATTACATTTGTTTGCGTTATACTGAGTGTCATGTATTCTCAACAAGCTTTTACTGATAACAGTAATTTATAACCATGTATTCTTATAATTTGATATAATGAATCTGCTGTCTGATCATAGCACGCCCTCCGTCTTCTGTTACACTGTTAAGTCGCAATACCAATCAATAATGAGCGAGCACATACTGTTACCGAGTGTTGGATTCACATAAGATTGTAAATGAAGAGTCATCTCTAGGAGTTCGAGTTCGTCAGTACTAAACCTGCTCGGTTCCTAAACAGTCGCCAGTATATTCCTGCCTTTGATTTTCAGGAAGCCAGCAGTTCTGAGCTCCATTATCGCCACGACCTGCTGAGACGTTTCGTATGCATTCCTCAGACCTGCCCTGGTGTCCGAACGTACAACAAATCTAACCCCAGTTTCCTGCAAGAACTGACAGACTGTTTGGATGAGAAGTATAGAAATATTGAACTTCGTGGAACAATTGAAGAAATCGTGTGCAAGACCTCCAAGCCTGTGTATGAGATCGACAGGATAGATTTAATTACTGCGTGAGTTTCAAGGTCTCCCCGTTTCGATTGTATCATTAGCGTAAGTTTTTGAAAACATATTTGTTTTGGAACATTCTGACGAAAACTAGAAGGTGACAAAAGTTCAGATTTTTGCTTTTTGTGGGTAGTGCTCAAGGAATTTCTGCCGATAAAATTGTTGTTACAAATGACAAAAATTTCAATCTGGTTTCGGTTTCTTGAAGTATCGTTGATAACTAATAGCCCAAGTGCCCGCGACGGCTAGTCCTTCGTTATTTCATAATAGCTGAAAATTCCTCTGCGCATGTCCCCAACACAGGTGAGAACAATTGGCAATTCAAGATTAGATGCCAGCGCCAAAGTGGCAAAAATTTGAACCACTCTCGAGTACATTGTTATCATTGTTGTCTTTGGGTTTTTACGGTTTAGCTTTGAATATTTTCATTTTGCTTTAGTTTTCAGTTTTTTCATGCACTATTTTTCATTTCAAGACTAAAGTGAAGTGATTTCTCCAGGTCGTACAACAGCATCATTTGTTAATACTCATTTTGAAGGAATCTTGTATGTATTAATCACCTTGCAAAAAACATTTATTTTGTGGGCTGGAATGATATACAATAATCACAATTCTTTTCTTTCATTTCCAGAAATACTAAATTTGTCATTCTTCTGGATCACTAGCTAATAACCTACTACTTTTTCATATTGGATTTGATGTGAGTCAAAAGTGATGAAAAATGCCTTAATTGATAATATATGTTTCAGATTATTTCTTTGTAAGGAATAATGCCTGGAATATGGTTGAGTATGCTAGAATACATGGATTACGTGAATGGCAAATAGTCTTCCTTGGTAAAATGACGAGAACAAACTTTCATGAAGTTAGACACCGGTTTCCCTATTTTCAGGAGATATATCCAGGCCCGCCGTCTGTCTATAGACTCTCTTAATCCTAGACTAGTCTGCACTATAACGTTTCTTTCATTTTCCCGCGGAAAAAGATGAAAACTTATTCCAGTACTACTTCGCCGTTTTGCCCAAGAGTCACATTGAGGTACACAACAATAAAGGTTTGAACTTGAAGCATTCATTTTACATCTGAAAACTAGTAACAGTCAACAAACAGAATATCCTGAATATCCACCATATACATGTACAAGATTTTTATTACGTATCATATAATAATAATCACAAAAATATACAAAAACAACACAGAATCATAGGAATTTAAACGAAAACAACGATTTCAATGTACTTATAAATAGTTTCAAAATTTGACACCAGAGGGAGTACTCCTTATGTTGAATTCCCAATCGGCGGCTATGTAGTTTAAATCTTGGTTACTTGGGCAGGAAACAGGCAGCAATGTTTCCAAGTCATGTCTTTTCCCACATTTTTGTAGGGTGTCGTAGTTTCAATCGCACGTTTTCTTGATTACTCATACATAATGTCAAAAAATCGCAATCAATTCAGAAACAGAAGTGGAAGATTTTATCAATTTCGTTGATAATATTCATATTTTTATATATATATGATCAACGAAACAGTAAGTCATGATCGCAAGTATTTAAAAAAATTGCTCGTCGATTCATGGATATAACTACACCTTTTCCAATTGTTATTCAGATTAGTCAAATGTAATTCAGAAGATATCAGTTGTAATTCAGAATAGTCAACTGTAATTCAGGAGATATCAATTGTAATTCAGAATAGTCAATTGTAATTCAGATTATATCAATTGTAATTCAGAATAGTCAACTGTACTTCAGATCTTGTCAATTGTAATTCAGAATTTGTTTATTGTAATTCAGAAAATATCAAATGTAATTCAGATTATATATTCAATGGAGACAATCAGACCGTTAGATAGCGACAGATTTTGGTGCCCCATTTTCGCATACAAGCCTCGAATAGGGTTGAGAAGGACATAGATTTTAAGTATAATGAAGGGAAATTTACGCGTGGCTCCTGGGAAGAACATATGAAAGAATCGATTTTCCGAAACAGAAATGAAATGAGTTCGGCGCCCATTTTCCCACATGTTCACTGAAATACAATTGCTGTGTTCTTGCTTGGGGCAGCCGCAGTGTATCTGTTATTTTTTTCTACATATATGTCCATTATAATTATAAATTTTTTGTATGTATGAATAAATATCATTAATTTGTATTATTAAATCGAATAGTAGCAAAAAATACCCAAATATTACATATTCAAACATACTGAAGCTATAGTATACCTAAGTAGGAATGATAACCGAATGAAGATATTATTATTCACAAGTTATTGATAACACTGCATATAATATAAACATTTCTATAAAATTTTGCAGCTTTTTCATGCATAAGTAATATGGTCATGTGTGACACTCAAACCATACGTTATATAGTCTATGAATCACTTTTTCTCTGAAATATGCAGAAGGACTGGTGTGGGAAAATAGTAAATATCAATTTTTTTCTCTATCGATGTTTTCGCAGTGCTTTCAGAATTGTCATGCCAGTACTGAATGCCTTTTGTGTTCTTGATCAAACGTATACGTCTGCATATCGTTCATTTTCTGAATTACAATTGATATCTTCTGAATTACATTTGATCAATCCGAATTACAATTGATATTTTCTGAATTACAGTTGATTATTCTGAATTACAACTGATATCTTCCGGATTACATTTGACTAATCTGAATTACAATTGATATTTTCTGAATAACATCTTTTATTATCTGAATCACAATTGGAAAAGGTGTACACCTTTCCCAATTTTAATTCAGATAGAAAATATCAATTGTATTTCAGATTAGTCAAAAGTAATTCGAAAGAACCTTTTCCAATTTTAATTCAGATAGAAAATATCAATTGTATTTCAGATTAGTCAAATGTAATTCGAAAGATATCAATTCTTATTCAGAATAATCAACTGTGATTCAGAAAATATCAATTCTAATTCAGATTGATCAAATGTAATTCAGAAGATATCAATTGTAATTCAGAAGATATCAATTGTGATTCAGAAAATGAACGATATGCAGACGTATACTTTTTATCAAGAACACAAAAGGCATTCAGTACTGGCACGACAATTATGAGAACACTGCGAAAACACCAATAGGGAAAAAAATTGATATTCACTATTTTCCCACACCAGTCCTTCTGCATATTTCAGAGAAAAAGTGATTCTTAGACTATATAAGGTATGGTTTGAGTGTCACACATGACCATATATTATTACGTATGCATGAAAAAGCTGCGAAATATTATAGAAATGTTTATATTATATGCAGTGTTATCATTTACTTGTTAGTACATAATGATATCTTCATACGGTTATCATGCCTACTTGGACATATTATAGCTAAAATAAGTTTGAATATGTAATATTTGGGTATTTTTTGTTACTATTCGATTTAATAATATAAATTAATGATATTTATTCATTCGACACAAAGAATATACAGAAAATTCACAATTATAATGGACATATATGTAGAGAAAATAACTGATACACTGCGGGTGCCCCAAGCATGAACACAGTAATTGTATTTCAGTGAACATTTGGGAAAATGGGCGCCAAACTCATTTCATTTCTGTTTCGGAAAATCGATTTTTTCCTATGTCCTCCCCAGGAGCCACGCGTAAATTTCCCTTCATTATCCTTAGAATCGATGTCCTTTTCAACCCTATTCGAGGCTTGTATGCGAAAATGGGGCACCAAAATCTGTCGCTATCTAACGGTCTGATTGTCTCCATTGAATATATAATCTGAATTACAATTGATATTTTCTGAATTACAATTGGAAAAGGTGTAGATTCAGTACCAATTAGCATTTCTATTGAAATCAAAAATTATAGTAGATATACTTTCAAATATTGGCTCAAGCATAAATACTCAAGTGAGCATTAGTTCCTTCTCTACGTATAGACTGCCTTATGAGATTATTGGCATAATGAATGATAATAGTAAGTAAGTAATTTATTCAAATAGCCAGCCTAATATACACACATTCTACATGCTACAACAGAAGACAAATATCTATTTGTAACATTATAAATAAGATTACAGTACACATTTTCTAGGAAATTATACTAGAATTACTAAAGTACTAAACTAATTCAATCATAATCTGGATTTTTGCTGTCATAAATACTTCGTTTTGATGTTTAGAAGTAGTTGGTGTTTGAACTCATTGAGTGAGTGGGACTGTTTGATTTCGACAGGAAGGTCATTGTACAATAATAAGCCTCTATGAAACAATGAATTTGCAGTTCGAGAGTAGGTTGTTCTTTGAACATAAAAATAATTGCTTCTTCTGGTATATTATATACTTCCACTACTATTTTGTACATTTGAAATATCGATATAATAGGGTAGATGGCGTCACAAAAACCCTTCAAATGCTTCTAAACGTTAGTATAATTGAAATTCATTGAAGTTTAGGGGTGTCTGGCAGGGGGTTGTAACTGTAGAAAGTGTCTGGCAATGGATGATGTGATATCTAATATTATTCTTGGTAAAACATGGAAAAACTAAGTTTATACTTTGACGAATTTGAGGTACTACTTTACGCACCTCTGCTTTCTGTAACCTGCTGAAGTGACCATCATTCAAACTTCGTAGTCACCGATCGTTCTCACCTCTGTGTTGGGGACATGCGCAGATGAACTTTCAGCTTTCATAACGAATGTCTGGCCCAGCGTTGCCATCCCTACGTCTTTTTACGTAGATCTACGTACTTTGAGCCTTTTTTGAAAACCTACGAACTTCAGTCCCAGAATCTACGTACTTTTCACAAAATTGTATAAATTTGTAACATCTCATTCATTGGGCTGAATCATTTTCCGATTCCCGCCACATTCGCCAAAAAAACTCAATCAATTTCCCGTTTTATACTGACACTGACGCACACAGCGCATACTCGCCCTTCCACTCAATTCAACACATCACTCCTTTCATTTTGAAAGAAGTTCTGGCGTAACATTGCAAAAATCAGAAAGGGGGATTCATCCCAGATGTTTCCCCTATTGACACAACTCTCCCAAAATTTATTAACATTGCCACATAGCAGTGCAAATGTTGAGCGTCCTTTTTCTGCAATAAATTTAATGAAAACAAAAATTAGGAACACTCTCTACATACACTCAAACAGGGTTACTTTTCACAAAAAGTGGCTTACAAAAGAGCCGCGAGCCATCACAGGAACATCTAAAAAAATATAAGTAGAAATTCAATAACAAATAAAATTAAAAAGGTTCGAACTAAAGAACTCTGTTTTTCAATTCAAATTTCCCTTTGCTTATTACTCTTACGAGTGCGCCTAGAAGGTAGAGCTGGAAAGAGTCTGATAATTATCTTGGGTGCCGAAACTTAAAAAATATATATTGTTCTCCAAATCAAGGAAACGTCGAGTTTCAATAATTGAAATTGTGATCACGAACACCAAGCATGGCCAAAAATCACTTATTTTTTTTTCATATTTTTTGTAATTTTTTTTTTGTCCTATCAATGTACACTTGACGAGATTTTTTACAGAGAAACTGATCTTGTTGGGATTCAATTTTACCTACCTTATCCCCTTCTTATCACTCAAAAAAAAGTACGTAGGTCTACTAACTTTTGATGTGCAATTTTAGTATTTCTACGTAACTTTTTGAATCTGGTCTACGTCTTTTTCAAATTCTGGGTTGGCAACCCTGGTCTGGCCGTCGCGTTCTCTTGCTTGTTGAAAATGCACATTGGTCAGATATTGAATCAAAATTCTGAACGGCACTTCTCCGTATAATATGAACGAGTTAGTACAATATAACCCCGTTGATCATTTGAATTTGTCATGGGCAAATAATCGAGTGTAATTTTCGATATCAAATCAGAAAACCATCATATAACTTGTGATAAAACAATTGATCTGGAGTTGCTACCATGATCCTGCCCTTTTCAATGGACATTCTGGTTGATTTTATTTTCAAATGAAACTGTTATCGACCGTGTATTTATTAGCAAAATATTTTTCAGATCAGTATTCATCGTTTATATCGCCTTCGTCGTATTCGTCTCCTTTTATGATATGATCCGAAGATATGACATATCCGAAGATTATATGAACTTCAAACAGAGTACAAGTAAGTGTATTTTTCATTCTCAACTTCGTCTGCATAGACGTCGAACCGAACCGTTCAGTCAGCGCACGCTGGTTAAGCATCACATCTCGTCCGATTTTCTTCTACTTGATTTACATATATTTTCAATTTTCAGTGATTTTTTTTGTTGAATCATAATGAATTATAGCCTAAGTATATCACTCCTGAGTAGTGCAGCTTTCTGTTAGTGAAATAATTTTCATGATCGGATCAGTATTTTCGAAGATTACCCCATACAAAGAAACAAATAAAGTTAGATTTATGAAATCGAAGAGAACCATGCAAAAAAAAATGTGCTGATGAATTTCACAAGCAATATTTGAAATGGGGGTCACGCAGTAGAATTGTATGACATTAAAATGTTGGCAAGAAAGGACAATGGCAGGAAAAGGAAATTGAAGGAATCATTTATTGAATAATATTAAATCTGAGATGTCATCGTAAGTGTGGTTAATATATCACCAAATGAATAAATGAAAGTTTTCAAGAATGAAGTAATATTACTGTATTTTTTCTCATTTTAAAGACCCTGAAGATGTGATTGACCTAACTGACTAGTATATCTTTGAAATAATTGGTCATCAAGCCAATCATTTACTAAAATCATAATTTGAATCACCAAACCCTCCCAGGCAATTCACATTATTATTATTGCAACTTGTACTTAGGTATTCAAATCTGCTATTTTCAGTTGTCTTTTCATTTTCAGGTGGAAAGATAGTTTACGCTTTTTCTATTCCCAGTAACTGGAGCAAGCTCACCAGTACACCAACCGGTTCGGATTTCGAAAAACTGAGATCTGTCCAAGGAATAAGAGTATACATGTCGTTTATTGTTATCGGAGTACACACTGCTGTTGTACTTGTTGCTGCTCCTGTACTTAATCCTCGTTACGTTGAAAACGTAAGATATTTTGATAGATATTTTTCGTTATAGTTTCTTGAAAGCATCAACTTTTTTGTTGATTCAATATGAGCCACGTAAGGTTTTTGGAGACCAAGAGAACCTTTTCAGTCCTTTTTTTATGTAAAAAGGGAATCTCTTTGTGAACTTTCCCATCTCCTTTTTTCCGAGAATATTTTGGGAAGTGAACAGTCCTGACATGAGCAGAAACGAAAGCTGAGTATCTCTATGAGGCACCCTAATGGCACAAAACATTCTTTGTATCTTCCCAGAACAAGGAGGTGTATTGTGGAAAGGCAATGTTAAGATTTGTTTCAAGCTAAAATAAATCGTCTTGTAATACTAAGGTTGATTCTCAACCATAGTGTATCATTGTGCAAGATCCATAAAAACTCTGATTCGTTGACTTATGCCTTGAAAATCGTAAGCTCAAATTCTCAATGTCTCGCATTCTTGATTCTGGAACATTTCAACTGAAAAAATCTCTCTGAGAGATTTCCAGCAGAGGCGCACTTCATGAATCTGGTAACGTCAGATTTCCTGCATGCCCGACGGCAGTTTTGTTGTTTATAGGCATTTGAAACACTCCCCTGATACAGCTGTCACTCCAGGATTTTCAATTATATATTAACGAGAGAATAATGGCGAGGGATTGATGATAATAGTCTTCATTCCCTCTTGTAGTCCTATCACAAAATGTATCTATAATAATAATAATAATAATAATAATAATAATATTTATTCACCATTTCGGTACTTATGTACATATGGTAAGTCAATACAGGTACTACACAATATAAATAAAATTGAGATCATAATTTGTCATATATAAATAAAACCATTACAGCAGATGAGATATGAGTATCACAGTTAGATAAGTATCTTAAAATTAAGATTTTGATCGTAAATAGTCCTGGACGCTATAAAAACAATTTTCAATTAAGAATCTTTTGGTGCTATTCTTAAATATTACATAAGATTCAGACTCCTTGATTGATTCAGGCAGTTTATTATAAAGTGTGACCGAATTATATAGTGGAGAATTTTAAAATTTTGTCGTTTTGTGAGAGGGTATTCTCAACATATCACCATGACGTGTACTATAATAATGAGTAGCCGCATTCACTTCAAACGATGCAAGATTGTTTCTTATATAGGTTACACATTTCAATATATATATATGCATGGAACTGATAACAAGTTTTCCCTTATTGGTTTGTTCTGGTTCTGAAAAATTGTGGTTCTCGAACGTCAGGATCATGCGCAGTTAATAAAGAGCGTTCTGGTTTGTCGAGGACAAGTTCGGATTGATGAATCCTCTGTTCTGGTTTCGCATTTCAAATGATCTCGGACCGTCCTGAACTATCACGACTTGTTTTTGCTCTAGAGCGAGAACTGATGAAAACTGTTCTCGATGCGCATGCGCAGTCAAGTTCAAGTCGCAGGTAGGCAGGTAGGGTAGGTGTTTGTTTATTAAGCTGTAAGCTGTGGCATAAATAAATTTGTTTTCACATTTCGAAGGGTGAATGGTGATATGGCATCTATTGGATAACTCTATGGATAATTTTTGCCACATTTTTTTCATACTCCTAATTTCTCCTCTACCTACTTTTGGTTTGTATGATTTATACAAATCTAAAAGTATTCTCTCCCTGCTAAAATAGTTATCTTCATCCCTGTCATTTTTTTTCATTTTATATTAGAAACTCTGACAACTGATATTCTTCTGAAAAATATTTATTTTTTAGTTATATCGGGACCATACACTTTTTCACTCAATGTTTACCTGACATGGTACCAAAAATGTCAAAGAAAAATAATGAAAATATAAAAAACTAAAGAACGATTCAAACTGCGATCACGAATGACGAACAAACAGTGAACTGAGTGAACTCCCAAAATCCCAAAATACTTTTTAATGGCAGCCAACTCAAAACTTCAAAACTCAAACCTACTGTGTTGAAACCATTAATTTCCAAGCTGCCCACTTGTCAAATAAAAGCTCCCTGTATACGAAAGATGGCGCAGTGGTCACTCAAAAAGAGCGTTCTGGTTCAACCAAGTGTTCGAGACTGTCCTGGACTGTCTGGGATTTTTTGCTTTTACGCATCATGTCCTGCACAGGTTTGAAACAGTTCTGGATCTTCGAACCAGAACAAACCTTATGAGTATAGGTTTGCAGCTATCACGATATTCCATATCAAAAATTAATTTTATGATACGCTTTTGGGCAACAAATATTCTATTGAAATCTCTACCGCATCCCCATGACATAATATTCAAAGAAATATGTGGATATGCCATTGAAAAGTAAATTGTTAACAGGCTTTGTGTATCTACGCACAGTTTCTAATTGAGTATTACCATGGAAACGATATAACCAAACTCCCAAGTGTCAGTGTCAAACGCGTAGGTTGTGTTTGTTCATTTTTATTGAGATGAATGGAACTGAAGAATAATTTATTCATGATAAATAATATATAAATAAAGCAGAGTATACGACTCATAATACTAGATTGTTGAACTACTTAGAATTCATTCATTTTTCACACCCAAATCAGTATGGCTTTCGGAGATCTTGTGATAAGGAATGTGCAGCACTAGACATGATTTCTAGTATTCAATTGGAGTTGGGTGAAAATGAAAATTGTGGACTCTTATATCTCTAGATCTCTGTAAAGCCTTTGATAGTGTAAATCATGACATTTTATTGATCAAGTTGTTTAATATTGGTATTAGGTGCAGAGCATTTTCATGGTTAAAAACTATTTATCCAATAGAAAACAATTTGTATCTGTGGGGAACAATAGAAGTTCTTCAAGAAATATTGTGTGTGGAGTCCTACAAGGATCAATATTAGGACCCCTATTGTTTCTCATATATATGAATTCAATTCCTGAATTGGAAATACATGGAAAATTAATATTATTTGCTGATGACACCACATTGATATATTTCGATAGAGATTTTCAGGAAATTGAACGTCAAAGGAAAATTGAGCCGAAGCAAATATTCAAATGGAATCACGCCCATAAATTAAAATTGAACTTTGAAAAATCATCTTTCGTGTATATTGATAAAAAAAAGGTCTCTTCGCCATCAAGATTTTAAACATTTGGAAATGAGAAATCAAAAAATCAAATTATATGAAATTTCTAGGTCGTTATGTCGATGAGACCTTCACATGGAATATTCATATTGATTCAATCCGAAAGAAAGTCTCACAAATTATTGGAGTTTTATACAAGATAAGGAGCTTTATTTCATTGAAATATTTGAAATTGATTTATTTTTTGGGTTACTGCTTCTGATATTAATCTTAAACCTCTAAAGTATTCACAAAACAAAGCACTTATATGTATTTCCCATTTACTTCATTCAGAACCTACAAAAAATCCGTACATGCTGAATAATCTTTCGATATCAATTCTATTCATGAGTTGAAAGTATGCACCATTTCACAAGCGATTATAAATAATAAAAAAACATTCCGTATGAAATTTTCGAGATGATCAAAAAACAAGGCAGTTCAACAATCTGTCAACAAAAAATCTTAAAACTGAGTTTGCTCGGAAATCTATTCACTATAGGGGTGTTGTTACATATAATCAATTACCATCATGCATTAGAAATATTTTCAATTCAATTAAATTTAGAATTGCTCAGAACTAATGTTTCTATTGGTGAACGAAAGATCCCGCAAGAGTTTAACCAATATATAAGACCGTCAGTATCGACAATCACTCGTGAGCTGTCGCATACGGGTCGTCTTGCTACGTCGAATTCTTCCTACGGCGAATTCTTGCTACGTCGAATTCTTCCTACGGCGAATGTCATCCCCTCCACTGACGTCATTGAAACACGAACGTTTCCGATGATGGTCCATACACCCCATTATTGAATGTTCGCCGTAGGGAGAATTCGACATAGCAAGAATTCGACTTAGGAAGAATTCGCCGTAGCAAGAATTCGACGTAGGAAGAATTCGACGTAGGAAGATTTCGCCGTAGGAAGAATTCGCCGTGGGAAGAATTCTCCGCAGGAAGAATTCGACATAGCAAGAATTCGCCGTAGGAAGAATTCGTCGTAGGAAGAATTCGCCGTAGGAAGAATTCGCCGTAGGAAGAATTCGCCGTAGGAAGAATTCGACGTAGGAAGAATTCGCCGTAGGAAGAATTCGACGTAGGAATAATTCTACGTAGGAAGAATTCGACGTAGGAAGAATTCGACGTAGGAAGAATTCGACGTAGGAAGAATTCGCCGTAGAAGAATTCGGGTCGTCTTGCTACGTCGAATTCTTCCTACGCCGAATTCTTGCTACGTCGAATTCTTCCTACGGCGAATTCTTCCTACGGCGAATGTCATCCCCTCCACTGACGTCATTGAAACACGAACGTTTCCGATGATGGTCCATACACCCCATTGTGGAATGTTCGCCGTAGGAAGGATTCGACGTAGCAAGAATTCGACGTAGGAAGAATTCGTCGTAGGAAGAATTCGCCGTAGGAAGAATTCGACGTAGGAAGAATTCGACGTAGGAAGAATTCGACGTAGGGAGAATTCGACCTAGGAAGAATTCGACGTAGGAAGAATTCGTCGTAGGAAGAATTCGACGTAGAAGAATTCGACGTAAGAAGAATTCGACGTAGGAAGAATTCGACGTAGGAATACGCACCCGTCGCTTGATTGGAATTGCAGCTTTGAAAAATCGCATTCGCATAATTATCTGCCAACAAAACGTAAGCGTTCACTTCGATTTCACAGATCGAGAGGAATCGACTAAACAAACGCATATCAGTCAACACACCAGGGTTTTAATGCATTCGATCTGTGGATTCGACCATTTTCTTTCCCGAAATTTGGGTTTTTCTGTAGTTAAAGTGAAGACCATTCTCGTTCGCGATGGGTCCACAGTTGCAGCAATATTGCCCGGCACTTGGTTTGTCTGGAGTTCGAGTCTTTGATCATCCAGTATATTGCGTTTTGCCTTTACGGTAATCATTATTTGCCATTTTGTCAAATATACCCTCTAAGCGGTTGTTTTATGGCAAAATGATCAGAGTGTCCTTATAAACTATACTGTTCCTCATAAAGACGCATTACCATTCGGTGTAGGTCTACAGATGATGCACTTTCAACGTACTAGAAATTTTTCTTTTCACTTGAAAAAAAAAATCATTGATTGCTGAGATGAATAAAACGACTTCCGTTATTTTCAGTTCAATGATTTTCCAGAATTTGCAACAGAATTTCCGAGGCGAGGTATATACGTGTTGTCGTTCCATTTCATGATGTCCACTTGGATGCTGATCAACTCAATGTTAGCCAAGTCAGAGAGAAATGAAGAGGTCGATTTCAAGTTTGTTATTAAATCGATTTTGAAGAGATATGTGAGGTGAGAGTTTCAAGCAGAAATTAGAAACATAAAATAATTCTTTCGATTTCCATGGCTGTGGAAACAGTTCTTATGAATCTAATAGACCATAATATTCTGGAAGTTTCTTACATTGATCAGGGTTGATATAGAAGGTATATAAGTTGCCCTTTCTTTTCTTCAAGGTTTGTTCCCACAATTGGACTCATAGTTGCATTTTTCGCCACATGGTTTCGACATCTTCCAGTCGGACCCTTTTGGCCAGCAGTGTGCGAAGAGACCGAAAGATGTAGGAAAAACTGGTGGACCAATCTACTCTTCATTCAGAATCATGTCGATCGATACAACATGGTGAGTGATGAAAAACCTTGTCCATAATAACAGTATAACCCAATCGTGAAGAATGCTTTTAACATTTGAATAAAACGATGAAAGAGGGACTTTTTTGTTACTTCGTTCGAAGAGTATTTCGATTCTCTATCTGAAACTGGTAAATGTTTGTGCATAGGACAAGTCATTATGAGCGATTTCCTTCTGTTCTTGAGAATCTTCAAATACACAAAAATTTTCATAACTTCGGTGGACGTGTGATCCGAAACTACTTTTATTTTATTGTGGTGATTTTTGAGAATGTGCACCATCCATTGCCTGGCTTCAAAGAGATGTGTTTGTGAATATATTCCTCACATTTCCGACTATTGCACACTGCAAACGCTCCTGCTAATTTTTCTGTGATTAGAATTTTCGAAATCTAGTAGAATACATAATCATGGATAATGCAGCCTAATAACTTGTTGACCAAAAATAACAATTTTTTAAAATCTCGTATCTTTCTATAACCTACGATAAGCTGCCACTTAGAAGTTTTCACGACGTTGCCAAATTTAAAATTACATTCCAAAAGCATTTCTTGACATTTGAAAAAACTTTAGCTTTCTTCGTTCATTCAATTATTATTTTCTCAACCCATGGTTTTACTACAGGTATATCAATTCGTGAACTTCACTGAAAAAAAATCTCACGGTGAATACTTGATTCTCTCTCGCCCTGAGGTGAATAACGTCCTGGTAATATCTGATGCTAATTTTTCAGTGCCACATCATCAGCTGGTTTTTAGCCGTGGAAATGCAGTATTACATATTAGCATCATTTATGGTGATGCTTTTGCTCAAGAACAAGCAGAGGATACTTCCTGTTCTAGGGATTCTCTTGGTAATCAACATCTTCTTGACGTTTCTGGACCATCGAAGACATGAATATCCATCAACGCTATCTTCTAAACCAGAGTGAGTACTAAGTTGTTTTGAATAGTTGAAAAATTTTCTGGAATCTTAACTATGAGAACTTTCAAAGACGCAAGAGGGAGTCATTGTGTCAAACTCGATTTTTTTCTAGAGAGATATATAGATTACTGTTCAATAAGAAACCTCAATGGCACGACCATTTTGCTAGTTACCATGCTAGTGCTGCTGGGTCCATTCTTGGACTGGGATTCGGATACATTTACTATGAAACAAGAAATCGGCAGATTTTCACCAAGACGGTGAGTAGTAAAGAACACATTTTTGTTCTTATTCTCCAGACGTTCAGAAGTAAGTCCTCATTATTTTTCCCAATATATGTTTCAAGTTCTACAAATAGTTGAAACCATTCGGAACAGGATAAAACGATATGATGACTTTTACATGAACACGAACTTATTGCTTCATCATCTCAAGTGGAAAAATGAAGCTAGAGTAGCAAAAGGTAACTTTTAAGGAACAAATGATAGCAAAACAAAGCTTTATTCTTTGGTCTGTTTGATAGCTACAGGTGTCTGTTGTTTGGTCTAGATAATTCAATTTCTGTACCTAATACTCATCAATGGAAATATCATTTTATGAATAATACCTATCTGGTTGTTTCGAAAGCAGAGGATAGAATTATTTTACTCATGTCTCGTACGGATGGAAAGCAAATTGTTGATACTAATCAAAGTTGCAGTCCACCATTGGGAATAACCCAGGGTTCAATTTCAGGTTCTCTCCTTCATTTAAAACTCCTTCAGTACATGTAACTTGTTATGCCGATGATACCAACAACTTAATCGTGGAAGAGAATGAAAAGAACTTGACACGAACTGCAGAAAGGATATATTTTCAAATATTGACATGGGCTGAGAAAAAAGAGTGAAATTGAATAAAACGAAAATCCAACATGTTCTCCTGTCTTGAACAGCAACAAGAAATTATTTTTTTTGAAAATAATAAGAATGGAGTTCCATTTTCTGACTCTGTGAATATGCTCGAAATTAAGTTACACTCTAATTTACAATGGAGTCCACAAATTCACCCATTATGTGGTGAACTGAGGAGGAGTTATTATGCCCTAAGATTTTTGTCTGCCCACTGTCCTGATAAATGTATTTCAAGACTACATTATGCTGATTTTGACTCCCTCGTGAGATATGGTACTGGGGAAAGTGTTCACCTGCCAATAGAGTTTTCATACTTTAGAAACATGCTGTGAGGATAATTGCAAAACTGAGCCATTTTAGCATTTTTGTTGAGATTCTTCCAAGAGACTCAATTAGTTAACAATCACTGCAACATATATACTGGAACCTTGTACTCTTGCTCACAACAATATAACCATATACCTGGGAAATCGTGCATCACATTTATATTATACCAGATCAAGAGACCAATTGCTACCAGCTGTACATCGTACTGCCTTATATCAGAAAAATTTTGAATACGTAGGATGCAGGATGCTAAATGTTTCTATGACCTTCCTGACACAATAAAAAAATTGGCAAATGTTCATATGTTCAAGAAGGAAATTAACAATTGAGATGTGCTGCTACTTTTCAGATGAGTTCTGCAGATAGGTTAGTGGGATGCTCTTGTATGTTCGAACCATCTTAATCTGTGTTTTATAATGATCCTAACTGAATGTATGTACTGACATTGTATTTTACTTGGGATTATCAACCAATTATTACATTTGTACAATTCATCGTCCCTGATGTGATTCAATTGGAAATTGAATATCAATATAGAAACTGATCGGCATTTTTATTTACAGCTTCATGTTGTACTCTGGTGGATTTCATCATTCGGCCTCCTAGGAATAATTATGTTCTTACCTTCGTTTTATGACGTGGACAAAACTCCCACCTATTCAGCTATCTGGGTAGCCTTAACTAGGCCAATCTATTCTGCTGGAATGGGTCTTTTAGTATTGGGAATGGCCCATGGTCAAGGGGGTGAGTAGGACTTTGGGCCATACGAACAAAAGTACTTAAAAAAAAACGATATTGATGAAAAATATATTTAATTTCGATGAATGAATATATTTTCTGTTACTTCAGAAAATATTGCTCTCTTCTCAATATCATCAATGGAATCGCATTTGTCTGTTCCATCGCAATTGGCCCGAGAAGTACATTCTTCCCACCCCTTTGTTGTGACTCTGAAGATCCGTCTATACTCTGTCTCCTTCATTATCACTCAGGGGTATGTATTCAACACAACAGTTTTAAGAAGGTGATTTTTAAGTTTCTCACCCCCCAAGTCAATTTACCTTGCGTAAAGACATGAATAAATCAACAAACAACATCTGTTGTTTGTGAATAGCTTCCTTAGACATTTATTTCATCCACAAAAAGGAAGAAAGAGTCTATTCAAGACAGATACTCCCATTCACTTTTTCCTCCACAACAAACAGAGAAAATTTACCTTTTAATTCTGAGAAATAGAGAGTAGTTCGCAAGTAATTTAATACATCAGAATAACATTTCGTTTTCAAACCCAAACAAGCTTGTTGAGCTCATCTGTGGGCTGTGGGCATGTGGATGAATTACAGAACACCTAAAAAAAATATTGTTATAAAATAGTTAGTACTAACCTCTACACTACTGAGAAAACATACATCACATACCACCGGGAAAAATCAATTTTGAGATCGTGTGCTCTGAAAATATTGACATTTAAATGGATCATCAGTCATGTGAATGAATATGCCCAAGGTTTTTTTCCAGTAACAATAAAACTTTGATTCAATAATTAATAATTCTATAATTTTTTCTTCAGATCAGTATCGTTTTGGGCAATGCTAGCTTACTTCTATCAGTGTTTATAGAGAAATAGGATGAGAGGATAATAGCTGTGTGAAAAACATTTGTACATTTTTTGACGTCATCTTTCAATTTGAGTGAAATGTTGACAGGAACCTTACTCATTTATATTTTCAGGTTTTCTACGGAAGATGCTTGAGTGGAACCCTTTGATTGGTTTGGCCAAATTGTCGTATTGTGTTTATATTGGCCACACGGTTTTCCAGACAATTTCGGTGGGATCAATGAGAACGCCAGGATTCGTCAACCAATACACATTCGTAAGTAGCATCATATCAAAACCATGTGAGATTGATCGCTGAAGGTGCTTCCCAGAAACTTGGATTTCTATTTCGTGCAAAAAAATACTTCACTTCTCGTCAGCTTTTGATGATCTACAAGGCTCAGACACGACCTGTCTTGGAATACAGTTCTCATGTATGGAGTTCGGCACCAAAAAATTCATTGAAGCTTCTCGATTCTATTCAGATTGGGGCAATCCGTTTCGTTGGTGATTCTTAGCTCACAGACTCGCTCACTTCATTGGGGCATCGAAGAAGTGTCGGAAACTTGTCTCTCTTCTATAGATATTTTCACGGTCGGTGCTCTTCTGAATTGTTATCAATCGTTCCACCCTTGGCAATATCTACACGGATGACTCGACGAGTTCAGGATTCCCACCCCTTCGTTGTGAACTTGGAGATCTGTCGAACCTCTCTTGCTCAGGGATCTTTTCTCAATAGAACAGCTGAACTTTGCAACTCCTTGCCGAGAGAGGTTTTTCCTGAGGCTTACAAACTTCAAATTTCGAAGTCAATGTTAATTTGTATCTCCTGTCCCTTTATTCAAGTGGTGTTCTCTGAACAGGGCTTCCCTATCGTGTGAATCTAATATAAAAATATCAACTCCATTGTTCAACCCTCCCGGATCCCATATGAAAAGGAATCGAAAATATCGCAGTGAGCTCATCAGAAAAAAAGAAATACATGGAAATTCAAACAATGGCAGCCGTGCCTGATTTTCCCTGAGCCAGGCGGCGCTTCTGTTTGTGGTCAAACAGCAGAATTCTGTGTGTTCTGTCAGTTTACTTGGGTAAACAACTCCACAAACCAAAGTAAACAGTGCATGCATATTCAGTTATTCCATTTTGTTGGATTCGGTGCAAGAGTGCCGGTACCTGGCGGATTTTTTGCAGTACTACTACGCCTACGTCATCAAATTTTTCATCAAGTTGGCCATATCGGTCGTCTACGAAAGCGTAGAGCGGACATGCAATATTTTTTTCCTTAATTTCGACTTTAAAGTCGAAATTAAGCTAATTTCGAGTTGTAACTCGAAATTAACACTAATTTCGAGTTGTAACTCGAAATTGACACTAATTTCGACTTTTAAGTCGAAATTAAGCTAATTTCGAGTTGTAACTCGAAATTAAGCTGATTACGAATTATAAGGCTCAGTTATACTGAGCATACCGTCGAGAGAGTTGTATATGAACTACGGATATGCTGATTTCTTTTGTTAACAACACTGCTACCCACAGTCTCCGAACATACCCGAATGATTCAACTTTTGCAAAATTCATCCTTATAGTCGATAGGCCCACAATGAATGTATCAAGTTGGGTTAGAGAACATTCACTTCTAAATCACATCAGTGATAATCATCAGTGTGCTGAAGACCCTTTCAATGACTACCATTCGAAAATGGCAAAACCAACAGAAAATTTGGCAAACTGGTAAATAGGGGTGCTCCCACAGCGTTTTATGAATTGAATGAATGAATGAATTGAATGCTCTTCGCTTGCGAAAGGCCAAGAATAGCCCCCCAGTGAACCTCAACATCAAGATTTGTATTCAGTTCGAGTGTGATGTGATTTAGAAGTGAATGTTCTCTCCACTCATTAGCCACCTTGATTTCGTCATTTGACAATTATCTGGAATGCTTAATATTCGAATTGGGTGCATTGCGTTCTACCTACATTTTGTTCTTCCCGCAGTCTCCGAACATACCCGTATGATGCCTATTGCAAAATTCACCGAATATTCTGCAATTTTTTTTAACCCAACCTAACCAAACCTAACTAACCTGACCCAACCTGATACATTCATTGTGGGCCTATCGACTATAAGGATGAATTTTGCAAAAGTTGAATCATTCGGGTATGTTCGGAGACTGTGGGTAGCAGTGTTGTTAACAAAAGAAATCAGCATATCCGTAGTTCATATACAACCCTCTCGACGGTATGCTCAGTATAACTGAGCCTTATAATTCGTAATCAGCTTGATTTCGAGTTACAACTCGAAATTAGCTTAATTTCGACTTAGAAGTCGAAATTAGTGTTAATTTCGAGTTACAACTCGAAATTAGTGTTTATTTCGAGTTACAACTCGAAATTAGCTTAATTTCGACTTAAAAGTCGAAATTAGTGTTAATTTCGAGTTACAACTCGAAATTAGTGTTAATTTCGAGTTACAACTCGAAATTAGCTTAATTTCGAATTAAAAGTCGAAATTAGTGCTAATTTCGAGTTAAAAGTCGAAATTAGTCAACAATAACTCTCAAATGTTGTATATTTATAGGTAACCAATATGCTGGCAGATATCGCCATAGCTTTTCCAGCTGCTCTTTGGCTCACTCTATTTTTCGAGATGCCGTCCAATGAACTAGCCAATATGATGTTCAGAGTTAAGAAACCATCCGTGGAGAAAAAAATAAACTGATTAACAAACAAAAACTGATAAAAAACTATGATGAAGGCCAAATTATTATATTGTTTTGTATAATTGTGTTTTCTTGATTTCATCCCTATTCAATAGTATCCAGCAACTCTAGTTTTCAACTAACATAATGGATATCAATGAGGGTAAAATATAACTTCGATATGGTCGAAGTTCTAGACCAAGGAAATAATCAATTGTAGATTATTCTCTGATATATTATGTGAAAAACATGTCAGAAAGTTTTTTTGTTCGATCTGAATGAACTTTTGTTTTCCATAAAGACATCGAGCAAGATAATTCTATTATTCTTTTTTGATCAATATTGTTTTACAAATTAATAAAAAATATGTAACATGTTTTTCTCGAGGGGCCTACGGCCTCGGTGAACAATGGTCCAAAGAGAAATAGAAGAGGTTTGTATACTATTTTATTCACAACTATTCGGAAAAATATAATATAAGGAATAAGAAATAGCAATTTGCACTAATAATTTCTACGAAGTGTGTGTACCAAATAAGTGAAAAATATGTCTATATCAAACCCCATAAAATTTTTGCTATCCTTGATCCTTATAAACGTTTTATCCCAAAGTACACACCAAGTATTTTTATATTCGTTCAACATGCTGTTCATGTGAGAAAGCTGAATATCTCTTATCCTCCTGAGGAAATAGGTTATGTTCAACTGATTCAACAGTTTATTGAGAATGAGGATTCTCAGAAAGAAGAGTAAGAGGTGGAAAATATCCCAATTAGAGATCGGAAATGTACATTTTGAACTTCATCTCAATCTTAGTCGCAGAAGAAAGTTTGTTATGAGCAATTTTTTCTTCAGAATGCAATATGTTTCTGAAACTTTATATCTATAAACACAACAATTTTCTAGTAGTGGAAATGATAGCAGTTTGGTGTTAGAGTAATTAATCGGGGGTTATATCCCGAGTGCACCAAGTTTAATCGGTTAAAATGTGTGCTGCACTTCCATGATTCTCGAAATTCTGCTTAGCAAATGACTTGAATGTATGATAATTTGATGAAATCCCGAGACCGCAGGTTGAGGGATTTTATTTTAAATTATTATACACGAAAGCATTTGCTTGAAAGTAAAATTTTGATAATCATGGAAATGCACGCATTTTGGTCGATTGAACTTGGTGAAGGAGGGATATATGTTTAGATTATTTCCAGAAAACATGTTAACTCAGGAAACATCAAAATCGAACACAGGAACAATATAGTACCAGAGATAGTACCTGAAAAGTGATCCAAACGCCCGGTTTATTTCGAACATTTGAATCGGTTAAAAGGTCTAGTGCATTTAATCGCTGTAAAACTCTGTAAAAGCAGTCTAGCCTTCAACTGTTTTATCGTTTATTCGCATTGAGGGAAATAATCTCTACAAAAAATAGAAGTACAATTTTTCATTGTCTTTTCAATGAATTGAATTTTTTCTCTTCATTTTTTTTCAATAATCAATAAATTTTTTTTAGCATATACGCAGTCAAGTTCGTGGAGCTACGATTTTACCATTCAGGATCATCATTTAACAGTGGTTAGTTATTGAAATTTCTGTTGTTTTTTGGAAAAGCTCAACTATTTTTGATAATGTTCCATTCTCAAATGGTTTTCTCGAATATAAATAGTCGAAACGTTGAAAACATCCCGAATATTGCTTTTACAGTGAAACTATTCGTAAATATCAGACAGTCAAGGGCAGAAAAGTAGAGAATTGAGTTAACATAAGGTTATGGATAACGTGACCAATTTTTTTTCAGACAGAGCGGGACATTTGCGGAATTATATCTATATGTATTGAAAAAGTCTTTTTATTTTTCCAAAATTCCACCCCTAAGGGGCTGAAAAACGGGTTCGAAGTTTGTGTGGGACCACATGATTCCTAGGTCCAAACTACTTCAAATTTTGGAGACATATTATTCAATAGAATTGATGTCAGACGTGTTTCGTATTTTATTGAAATCCATTGTCTAACGGGAAAAAAGAGGTTTATAACATTTTCGAATTCTTTCTTCGGGTGTTCCATAAATTTCTCAATATAGAAGGAAAAATAACACACAATAATCAAAGCACTGAAAACAAAATAGTTAATTAGGTACGACTTACAAAGCCCCAGTAGAGGCGTTATTTCTAAGTCTTATTTTTGTATTTGCCTGCTGAACAAATTAGTTCCAAGATATCGGATCTTAGATAGATTCAGATTTAGATTTAGATTTAGATAAGATTTATTTCCCATTAACCAAAATTACATTTGATACATAAAAGTTGACATAAGAACATTTAAATGACAGGTTACTCTGCATAAAGCTTTGGGAAAGAGAACTAGCTGTAACTGCTTAATATGTACGTATACATGAGCACTAACTCTCACACACACACACACGTACAATAATTTCGTGAATGTTACATTTTGTGTTATTATTTCATACCATAACGCTCCGAAAAAAATTCGTCGAGTGTATGAAAAACATGTTGGTGTAACAATTTTTTTAGCGCGTTTTTGAATCTGTTCATATTGAGTGATTTTATAGGATTTGGAATATGGTTATAAACTTTTATACCTGTATATAGGGGCCCTCTGCGGGTTTTACTATAATTGTATTTGGGCAAAATGACTGACTGGTCCCGTGTTGGATAGGTATGAATATTTTCTGGGCGTAATAAGGAATCGCGGTTTTTATGGATCAGAAGTGACACTTTGTATATGTACAGGTTGGTTAGTGTGAATATTTTGTGGTTCGCAAAAAAATCCCTACATGAATCCCTATACTTCAAATTGAAAATGGTTCTTATTGCTCGTTTCTGAATCAGAAATGTTGAGGTTGAATCTACAGATGTGCCCCAAAACTCAATCCCATATTGCAATAGACTATAAAAATACGCGTAATAAACTGTTTTGGAAACTTTCTCGTCTGTATGCATCCTGATAGTTCTAATGGCAAAAATTGCTTTGCTGAGTTTTTGATTCAATGATTTTATGTGTGTTGACCATTTTAGTTCACAGTCGATATAGAGACCAAAGAATTTTGAAGAATCTGTTGTGTTTATTGTTTCCTCATCAACGACTATTTCTATATCTTCTTTTTTTCTGTAGGGGTTGAAGTAAATACTTTGAGTTTTACTCACATTCAGCAAAAGTTTGTTGGCTCTGAACCAACTGATCATACCGTTCACAATATCTTGCGAAAAGGTGAGTAGTGATTGTAGATTTTTATGATTGACAATGAGGCTGGTGTCGTCAGCAAAAAGTGAAAAGGTTACTTCTGGAAAATTGATAACAATGTCGTTTACGTAAATCAAAAATAGTGTTGGGCCGAGAATGGATCCCTGAGGAACGCCCCTTTTAACCATACTTGTTTCAGAGAAAAAGTTCGTTACTTCTTCATTATGAATTGCCTGAACTCTTACACGCATCCTTCTCTCGGAAAGATAATCTTCAAACCATCTCCTGGGGATACCACGCACACCATAGTACCCTAGCTTATGCAAAAGTAGATTGTGGTCCACGCAGTCAAACGCCTTAGAAAGATCACAAAATATGCCAAGCGGATGTTCATTATTTTCTATTATTCGGTTGACATGTTCTAACAAGGCGAATGTTGCGTCGACTGTATTCGAATTCTCTCTGAATCCGAATTGGGAATCTGTAAGAATTTTCATTTTTTTAAGGTATGTCGTTAGCTGTTTATTCACAATCCACTCTAAAAGCTTCGAAAAACTTGGTAGTAGCGAAATACCTCTGTAGTTCTTCACCTCTGATTTGTCGCCTTTCTTGTGTATGGGTATAACAATGGATGTTTTGAATATTTCAGGAAAAACTCCGTTTGACAGGGATTTGTTGAATAAAAAAGTTAAAGGTTTTATAAGTATATCAACGTTATTTTTTATTATTGTCATGGGTATGTCATCAATGCCGGTGGATTTTTTGGGCTTCTGAGATAATATAGAGCATTTCACATCAGCTTCTGTTAATGGCAAAAAGAAAAAAGACTTGACAGAGTTAAATTTAACTTTTTCCAAGAGTTCTTGGCTGGTTTTAGGGGTGCTGTCGACATCCATTGAAAGAGGTTCATATGAAAAAAAGTCTTTGAATACTTCAGAAACTAACTGGGGATTATGTAAATCAGTGCCGTTTTTGTTGATACATATGTTTTCGATGCCCCTGTACTCCTTTCTGGTGAAATGGTTGACAAGGTTCCAAGTACTCTTGCTCTCATTTTTGGAGTTAATAATTGTGGAATTGAAATATACTATTTTTGCAAGGTTTATAATATTTTTCAAAATGCGCTGATAGTCATATATATACTCTAGTATGCGAGGATTGTTTGTATGTTTTTTCAGTGTCAATAAAAAACGTTTGTTCTTACACGATTTTTTTATACCTGTCGTTATCCAACCCCTGAAGTTATTGCTTTCTTTGAGCTTCACTTTCCTAATAGGGAATGCTTTGTGGAAGCAGCAATTGAAGAGATTATAGAATATCTTGAAAGAATCATTAATTTCATCGGTATTGTAAAGGTCATTCCAATTTATATTCGACAAGTATTTACTGAAAAGATCGTTATTTTTTTCATTATACAACCTCATTTTCTTATATATGATAGAGCTGTCTTTCTTGTGATCATATTGAATATTTAGAAATTGAGCATTGTGATCTGAAAGACCCACCTCTGTTACCCAAGTGAAATAAGGAACTTGCAGTTTAACTAAGATATTATCAATCGTTGATGAGGAGTTGGGAGTCACCCGTGTAGGTTCAGTAATTGTAGCTGTTAGTTCAAACATATCCAGTATATTCCTTAAGTCATCATTATTTTTACTTGAAATACTGAAGTTCATATTGAAATCCCCGCAAACCACAAAATTGTAATTTTTATATTTATCATACAATTCACTCATTACGTCCAGAAAAACATTCATAAAATTATCGAACTTACCCAGAGGGCTTCTATAGATACAAAGAACGACCAACCTATTTTCAGGGCAATAACATACGGTATATTCTATGTCCTTTTCAATGGGGACTGCATCTAGATTCACAATTTTTTCGAAGTTGAGATTTTCTCGCACAAAAATTACAACACCACCATGGATTGACGCTATACGTGAAAAATGAGAAATTTTTTTGTATCCATTTGGTGCGTAAAAACCGACCTCCTCTCCATTCAACCAATGTTCTGATAAACACAGAATGTCTACATATCCATTTTCCTCGCCAAAGTCTGCCAAAAACACATTGAAATCGTCCAGCTTGTTTCTCAGGGACTGGATGTTGATGTGCATCACTATAGTAGGTGCATTACATCTTGTTGTGATTTTTAATTCCTATGCATTTTTTCCGGTGTTACGCAGCTGGTATGGTTTTGGTTTTGCGTTAGAGTTGGAGATACCTTGCATCGAGGAAGAAGGACCCAAACGGAGTTGTTCTCTTTCTGATTCGGACATGTAGTCGGGACATTGAGCCAGATCCTCTAGTGTCAGCTTCCTGTTGTCTATAATAATATAGTTGTGTCTGAGGAAGGCCTTTTTTTCCAGGTTTCTTGCTTTATGTGAGTAAGGCATTAGCTTTTTTCTCGTTTCCATTACTTCATGGGTAAAATTTTCAGAAATTGCAAACGGAGTATCTTTAAGCTTCTTGGCGTTTCTGAAAATTTCATGTTTTTTTGGTAAGGAGCTCAATTTCAGCAACAGGGGACGTATTCTCTTCTCTTTTGTGGTACCTAATCTGCGAACATCCTGTATGTGATAGTCTTCGAGTGACACATTCAACTTATCACCAACGAATTTGATGATATTTAGCTGTTCAGGTTCGATGGTTTCCTGATCGTTTTCTGGAATGCCGTAAAAGATGATATCGTTAATCCTTTGTTGTTTCTCCATGTGAGATAGTCTAGTTTCCAATTTATTGATCCTTACTTTCAGTTGTTCGTTTTCTTGTAAGAGGCTGTTTACGTTCGTTTTTATGTCGTGTATATCGTTTTTCATTTCAGAAACTACCTTGAGGAGAAGATCCAGTTTTTGTTCCATGTTTGCTCACAACAATGTTTAGATGAGAATGGAACTCAGTACATGATTTATTTATATTTATATTCATAATCAAAATAGCTTTCATTACACTCAACTGTGTTTTATCACTTGTCCACATTTCGTTCATTTCAGAAATCCACAATACGAGTACCTATATGTACTTACATTGTAAAAAATTGTTTTGCAGTTGTACCACACTAATAAAGCAAAATTATTCTTCTTGAATAGTCCTACCTGCCATACCTTCAATGAAATTGCTAAGGATCTTCTTGATAAGCATGCCATTAAATATAAGAAAATCTGTATATACATTACATTTTGAGTATTCAGATTGCAAAAGCAGGACTATGGCGCTGGGAATAGAGGAACAGACTGCCTGAAGGCGGGACTGTCCCGTCCAAAGCTGGACTTATGGTCATGTTAGTTATGGAGCCATTTTGACTAGTTGAATATTTGTAGATATTGATTATACACCCAGTTTATCTTATCATAAAACGAAACTATGAGTTTCACTTCCTTAGAGCTTAGATATCCTACAAGATAGTGTGTAAAGCCATATGTAGCATCGGTTCAAGAATATCCAGAAATTTTAGTGGGACCCCCGAAACTAACCCTCAGTGCTAGTTAGGCTAAGAAGCTGGCAAGCAGATTGATTAGAAATGCCAACGACTTCTAGGAAATTGAAATCAAATTTTCAATAAAATATTTTTTGAATTTTATTCCTTTTCTCCAATATCAATCACTTTCAAGGAGATTAATGTCTGGTTCATAGACACGAGATTTACTTTCAATTTTTATTTTACTCTCGATTTGAGGAAGTTGTCACAATGCTAATCGATGGAGGCATTCATACACGGTCATCATGTGCATCAACATTTTGTATATGAACGTCTCCATTGATTAGCATTGTGAGAACGTTCTTGTGATAGATAAAGTTGAGATGCCTAGGAAACCCTGGTGTATCTAGTGATTCGATATTGTTTAGAATTTCTTGGCGAAAAACAATCGACGATTACAAAAGCTTTCTAATTTTTGTATAGGGGGCGTTATATGAGCATTTTCGAAAATCTGTCAAATGTCGGTTTTGTCAGATTGACGTAACTTTGATGTTTATTGTTGTCAATGAAAACTGAAATTATTTCTTCGCACTCAACAGTGTTTAAAAGTCTATATAAGTAGAATAAGTGTTGAAGTTATTACAAGTACTTTTTCACGATGTGTAGAAGATTTCGTATTTTGTGTGGTCAGTCAAAATCTGGGGATCCAAATATTCTTCTTTATTCAGTACCTAAGGTCAGTACAAAACAAATCGCCCCAAAATAATAACATGAATGTAGCGTTGTAGCTAATTTTATTCGTTTCAGCTTGAGCGAAAGTCTTATATCGAGGAGGAAACATCTGTAGCTCTTAATAATGAGATATTGAAAACAAAGTAAATAAAGGAAATATCGATGTGATACGTATTTTGAACCGTGGCATAACTGATGTGTGTATCCCCAATTCCAAGACAGTCTATCACTTTCAATACACTAGCATGAACTTTGTCGTACATTCTCAGGCGAATGGGCAAAGTAAATTTTCTCGGAATCAAAGTTTATAGTCTTACAAACTGATATAAAAGCACTAAAAACTTGTGGAGGTAGCAGGTGACAGTGACAGTATTGACAGGTTGTTAACGGTAGGTTTCCACGTTACATGCACGTTTTCTGAAACGCATTTGATTGGCTGTCAGGGCTGTCAAAATCTCAGTAGGCGAATAATAAACAGTGGTAGAATATTTGGTTGCACATTCCTCTCTACTGAAAATTAAGCTTCATATGGTATATGACTGATCGCCATCTACAATAGCGATCTGGAGCTTTTGCGATCTCAGAAATCAAGCAATCGCTTTTCGCCAAGTTTATCCCAAAATTATTCAGGTATAAGTAGATACACCAGGGTTTCCTAGGCATCTTAGATAAAATTAAAGTGTTGTATGTAAACCAGGCATAAGCTAATCGGAAAATTAACGTGCATCATCAAGAATAACAAGTTGTTCTCGAATTTTTACTGAACCAACGACCAACGACGAATATTGTGCAATCACAGACTACTCGATGAATATCTTCAGTGGAAACTTTCACTCAAATTTCAAGTATGTTCGATATTAACTAGTGATTGTGACCCATGCGTATGTCAGTCACGTTTGCTCGAAGTTGGCCCACCTGTGATACTTAATAATAAAGTACTAAATTGTACATGTGAAAAATCAAAACTGATTAAGTGAGGTTACCGTACTTTTCAGGAAATATATCCTTCGGTATTTCATTGATCGCCAGAAATGTCCTGATAATCCACTTCCGAAATGATTGTATTGTTGATATCGAGTAATCAAGACATACCAGCTGAAAACTAAATAATTCATGCGTGGGAATAGTACATTGTTCACCAGGTAGGAAGAGCCTTACATTCCTGGACGACTTAGCAACACAGCGTCCAGGAATGTGGCTTCTCCTGAGAGATAAACATACTGTTTTTCCGAAAATTGTTAAAAATTCAACAGATATTATTTAATTTTGACAAAATCACCAATGAATGGGGCTTTGAAATTCGTAATTACATTAGTTTCGTAACCGTGGGAACGTATTAAGATTTGATTGTCAAACTTATGTTTATGAATTCAATTGCTGGTGTTGTCGACAGTAAAATGATAAGTGATGATGAAATTTCCATTCCTGGGACTCTTCCAGAGTTGGTTGAGGCACTGATTACTGCTTCATTAGAATTATTGCCAAAGAAATAGTAGGAAAAGTACGTTTTATGGACTATCGCAAATTAACAATATGTTTTCAATCATTTATGTAGAACACTAACAGCTGTGATAGTCCGGCGGCGGAACACTAATTACTCGTCGTTTTAGAGACGAACCCAATATTTTGATATAACCAAACGAGAATACTACCACTATTTAAACGAATGTTTCTACATAGAAAAATGAATATGAGGACTTTTTCTTTTGGTCGAGACCAGAATTATAGGTAAAAAACATAAAAAAAAGGAAACATTTTTTTTACTTTGAGTCTCCATATCTCGGGAAATGAAATACCTATTGAACTTTCTTTTTACTCAGCTATAGCTAGAAATAAGCTCTTTCATATAGTACTCAAAGTTTTGATTTTCAATTCAAAAATATTTAGAAAAAAGTTGAGTGAAAAATTAAATCCTTTTTTTTCTCACTCTTTGATTCACCTCGACCTATCTCGCTTATATGAAACCCTTTTGGAAATATTTTATACCCAAAAACTGCAGAATTTCATAAGCTTCATTTTTTACCAGTTAATGTGAGATCCATTTTCAAAAATAAACCAGCTGGAGCCTTTTGAACGCAGCAATGCACACCGCGGTGGTGCGGCCCGGCAGTTGAGAAGCGTGCCGTTATAAGATATTTGGTCAAAATATTTTAGATCGAAATAAAAAACACTGTTTGTAGAAGATTTGAGAAAAATTCTATAATTTGAAAAGTTCCTTGAACCAGTTATGATTCGATAAAATAGTTGAGAAGTCTGATGATACTGACGTTTTGATATTACTCCATACTAATAGAATGATCGACAATTGAACTCCTTCGAAATATTCATGGAAAAAGGGCACACTACAACATCAACAAATGAAAAATATTCATTTCAGTTCATTTATTAGCAAAAGCTTTTGGTCAATCTATTTGTGGTGGCTTGCCAGCCTTTCACGCTTTAACAGGGTGTGACACTACAAATGCTTTCTTCAAAATAGGGAAAAAATCTGCCTGGCAAATTTTTTATCGAAAAAACATAGACCTACAAGATTTTGGAAATGCTATTCTAGAAAACAGCATATATATTGGGAGGAAGCTAATTGTCCACCTTTACCGCAAAGAAAAATGTGATAATCTTGCCGAAATTCGACTGATACTGACCAAAGATATCAAAAAATCAGCTGAAGAACTTCGTCCTTCTGAAGATTCTTTTAAATTGCATGCTCAAAGGTACGTAGTAATACAATTATTTATACCAATAAACGCTTTTCAAGTTGGACTTTATGTTTTTAGATGCTATTATCAACTGGTTTTGTGGAAATCTAGTCATATTTATTAAGAGAAGAAATGGATACTCAAGATTATGGTTGGATGAAATATAGTGATATGTTAATTCGCAAATTTTCAACGAAACCCCACATTCAGAACGAAATCAGAAAATTGATTAGTTTCTTTTGCACTGAGAAAAACTGCAACACTACGAAATAAGTGTGTAAAACTAAGAGTATGTTTTGTTCAGTTGACTTCAAGTGTTCAATGAGGTGTAACCAATAGTCTAAATTCAGAAAAGGAGGAGGAGAAAGACGATATTTTAATATCATTGGAGTAGCGTTGATATAAAATACAATTATATATTTTATATTACATTACATAGATAAGCTAGATGTGTTTTTTATTTCATTCTAAAATATTTTGACCAAATATCTCATAAGACTGCAAGTAATAGCTGCTGCAAATATTAATAATATGTGTAAAAATGACCGAACAGTTAATCGCGAAAGACGCAAAACAGCACGCTTCTCAACTACCGGGCCGCGCCACCGCGGTGTGCATTGCTGCGTTCAAAAGGCTCCAGCTAGTTTATTGTAGTTATGAAAATGGATCTTACATCAATTCGTAAAAAATGAAGCTTATGAAATTCTGCAGTTTTTGGGTGTAAAATAATTCCAAAAGGGTTACATATAAGCGAGATAGGTCGAGGTGAATCAAAGAGTGAGAAAAAAATGTATTTATTTTTTCACAAAACTAACTGTTTTCTGAAAATTTTCGAATCGAAAATCAAAACTTTGAATACTATATGAAAGAGCTTATTTCTAGCTATAGCTGAGTAAAAAAAAAGTTCAATAGCTATTTTATTTCCCGAGATATGGAGACTCAAAGTTAAAAAAAATTCTTTCATTTTTTTAATGTTTTTCACCTATAATTCTGGTCTCAATCAAAAAAAAAAAGTCCTCATATTAATTTTTCCATGTAGAAACATTCGTTAAAATAGTGGTAGTATTCTCGTTGGGTTATACCAAAATATTGGGTTAGTGAACAATAACGAGGTCCGACCGCCGCATTATAAGAAAATATCATTTCTTTGCAGTAAGGAAATCTTGACTTCAAGAAATTTTGTCTGGAATGTCAAAATTTCCTAGCGATATGCGGAAAAGATATTTGTTTTGATGAAGGTGTATATTCAGCATTCTTCATTTAGGTCATTACTAGAATTCCATTTGGGAATATTTATTGGCAACAAAGTTATAATAATATTAATTGATAATAGACCAATATTTATGAATATTTTGGACAAATTCTGAGAATCAGCTACACTGTCAACACAAACGTAGGAGATGTTAGCCATCATAAAATTTAAATCGAAATAAATTCTTGGTTGACACAATAGTGGCAATGAAGATTTTTCTAAACAGTAAAGAGCAAGAATGGGAGTGCAAAAGAGTTTTGGTTCAATTGATCATCTATAGAATTCAATTTAGTATTTCATAAAAAATTTAAAAAATCTTGAAAAAACACTGTTGTACTGTAATGAAAAATAAAAAATGTAAGTACTTTTTCTATCCTTACGGATGGAGGGATACTCTATATTTTATATCTACCCTTTTCGCTAAAATGCAACTCAGCAAGGTCGTAACGAGGTACGGGCAGGAAAGGAAAGCTACCCTAGAAGAGCGGTCTTCCTCGTAGATTGTCGAAGAATAAAGCTATATCTGATACGATATAATCAAGGATTTTCATTGTCTGCCCCCCCCAACCGCATATTGAATCCTACCTACGCCCTTGCAACTTGGTCTTCTCTTTTGAGTTGATAAAAATATGTACCATAGAAAAAGTATTACTTATTATCAGTGGACTTTCTTATCCACCAACATTATCACTTTCATCTCATCTTTAGAATATACAACTCTCCGAAGTGAAGTCTGTCTTTGAGTTCGCTCACACTACAATTTGTAATGGTTCTAAGTCACTAATTTTGTCATGTGTTTACAGAGCTCCTTCAGCGAACACTGATATATTTCTTGATAACTTAGATACTGTGATTCCAACCATTAATCATGGCAATGATACTATGTTTTTATGTGGAGATTTCAATCTCAATTTTGAAACCGATGTGAATTGTACTAGAGCAAATAGCGCACGTAACATCCTATCAACATATGGGCTTGCACCACACTTTCAGTGTTATAGTCGCATAGAGGGTGACTCTCATACAGTCATTGATAATATATTCAGTAATTTGGACTATGTAGCATTGAATGAGACTATCTATACAAATTTGTCTGATCATCACCTGCAGATCTTGAGTTTTTCGGATAACCATAAAAAAGTAATTTTTAGACGAAATTTTTCAAACCAACAAAATATTGATAATTTTAAAAGCTCAATTCAGGCACATACTTAGAACAGTGTAGTTGCAGAAATGAATGCGGAATCAAAATTTAATACCTTCCTGGAAATTTTCCTTGATTGTATGCATAAGTCTTTTCCTATCATCAAGTCAAGCAACAAAAATGTATTGAACAAAAAATCTTGGGTAAATAAGGAAATCATAGACCAAGGATATAACCTACGTTTCATGTCCAGACTATGTAAGTACTCTGGTAGTGAGAACTTCTAACTCAATATAAAATAAAGCTGAGAAATCATAAAAAAGAAATACGAAATACAAAAAGAAATCACTACAACAGTTTTCTTCAAGAATCAAATAACTTTGGTAAATCTGCATGGGGAAAATAATAAAGAGTGAAACTTCGCGGTCTGGACGTGAAAGGTATCCCTTGTCTCTTACAGATAATAAAGGAAACAATATATCTGATCCCCAGGGTATAGCTGAAGGATTTAATGATGATCTCCTTGATTCTGTGAATTCACTGGCAAAATCTGCAGAAGACAATTTTGTTGACAGTGCACTGAGTTTTTCTATCAAACAATCATTCTTCCTGACTCCAGTTACTGAAACTGAGGTTTTAGAAATAATCAAACTAGTTACCAAGAAAAAATCTGCAGGTGATGATGGGGTTCCATGTTCACTGCTTACTATTGTTGCATCTGATCTGGCACCAGTACTAACTCATTTAGTGAATGAATCTTTCAAGGAAGGGGTATTTCCATCCAAATTGAAAATGGCACTTATAGTTCCTATACACAAAAAGAACAGCATATCAGAAATGTCAAATTACCGACCTATCTCAATTTCGCCGGTATTCTCCAAGATCTATGAGAAACTCTTCCACATTCGCTTAGTTAACTTTTTAACCTCATTTAAAATAATCTTCGACTCCCAATTTAGTTTTCGGAGGGAGATGAATACCGAAGATGCTATTGTCCAGTTTCTAAAGACAGTGTACATGAAACTGGACAACAAACAACTAGTTACGGGGTTGTTCTTTGATTTCTCTCGAGCGTTCGATCTCGTAAATCACGAACTACTACCAAAAAAAAATATACTTCTATGGAATCAGAGGACAGACCTATAGCTGGTTGGAATCATACCTAGCAGACAGGACCCAGAAGGTGCATGTGAGGGTTCATGACGCAAATTTCTACTCCACAAATAAATGTATACAGACAGAAGTCTCGCAGGGAAGTATCCTGGGACCTCTACTTTTTATTATTTTCGTTAATGACTTACCTGAACATTTTAGTAATTGTCAACCTACTCTATTTGCCGATGATCTCTCAGTAGCTGCATCTGGTACCTCCATACGTAACCTTAGTATGGTTTCAACAGACTACATAAGAGCCTCTAATGAATACAGTATAAAAAATCACCTTATTCTGAATACGCTGAAAACTGATCTAGTACAGTTTTCTGCCTCAAATCTGGATTACAGTCTGTACAGTCTGCTAGTGAGATATGATAACTCTTCTCTTTGTCAATCGACTGTTGTTAAATTTCTTGGAGTGAATATGGATTCACATTTGAATTGGTACACTCACATAGAATATGTTGCTAAAAATATTTCGTCTCACTGCTTTGTGTTGTGGAGACTAAGAAAATTTGTGGATAGAAATATTCTGCTGACCTATTACCATTCTTATATCAATTCTACATTATCTGATGCAATAACTGTATGGGGAAACTCAAAAAGAATCGAGTCCCTCTTAATATTGCAGAAAAAAATATTGAGAACAATGACGTTCAAAGACCGAAGGTACTCGTGTAAGAATATATTTAAAGAACTAGGCATTCTAACTGTCATATCACTTTATATTTTTAAAAGTGTCATATTTGTTAAAAAAAAATATCTCTGAATACATTGCATCTGGTGAAATTGTCAACTACAATATGAGAGCTAGGTCAGCGATTCGACTACCCCCACATAGACTTACACCAACGGCAGAAAGTTGTTTTGTAATGCCTTTGAAACTATACAGTCATTTACCTGATGTTCTGAAGAATATAACAGATGTTAAAACTTTCAAACGTGAAACAAAACATCTCCTAATACAACACTCGTTATACTCGTTGGACGAATATTGCGATACCAATTTTTTAGAATAGTATGTACCTACAAACCATTGTTAATCCATATGTTTAACTGATTGTGTGTCGATGTTTATTCGTATGTATACAATAAGTGTTGAAATGTAATTGTTTATCCTTTTGTTAGGCTACTGATTGTTAGTCTTAGTGACCTGTCCACATTTCATGTAATTGACCATATTGGAATGAATAAATAAATGAATAAATAAGTACAAACTGCCTTTGTACATGCTTAGTTTCTGAAGGAAGTGCTGTATAAAATACCAATATGTTCTTAGTGAAAATCACAAAGTGGAAGTTGAAATTATTGTTGCATAAAACCACCTTTGAATCTGTGATCATTTGGATGACATTGTCAACAATGATTTGTTAGTCACCAGTAAATTCATTCACAAAAAACAACTTCAAGTAAACTGATCTTGATCAAAGGTAGAATATCTGGAAATGTAAATATACGAATTTTAGTCCTATCGCTGCTGATATAATTCAAGTTACAGATGGATCGATATGCGCCGAGAACATTTGAAGAATAGCAAGAGCCAGAAAACATCGATCAGATAAATCTCCTTACCCTCAGAGCACATTCATAGGGTGGCACCTCCCAAAAATGACTGTTCCACTGGCGCACACCTCGAAGGTTGTTAGATGCACCTATATACGTTCATGATAAAATCATGTTGTAACATTTGCCAGAGGAATAGTTCTTTCTGTGGAGTTTTTGACCACCAACAATTTTGGAGAGATTAGCTGCTGAACTGTGACTCAATTCATTCGTTTACTACAGTTTGGGCTCTTGGGCCCACAAGTTCGAATGAGTAGCAAGTTAAAATTATCGGACTTTATACAAAGCTGATTTTTATGGTGTTGTTGCCTTGAATCGAATCACTTGTTCCCATTAGAACAGAAATCGTTCGAATTGGTGCAGCGTTGATGTTGCAAATTCTCGGTATTCACCATAATCGGCAAAGGCAAACAACTTTTTCAGCCATAAATAAGATATAGCATCATTATTCTACGCGTGTCCAGCACAATGTAAGTTTTACGTGTCTTATGAATTTTCATCGAAATCGGTACTATAATTTCACATCATTTGAAGTGATGCAAATCATGGCAAAGTTGAAAACGGAAAAACGTGCTAATAATATCAAACGAAAGTTGTGCGGTTTTATTATTCATGCAATAGCATTTGTTCATATCTTCGGAAACCTTAAACAGCGATGAATCTTTCCGATACTAAGTTAAAAATAAGCGTACCTGACGAACGTTTCGCTACCCAAGTCATCATCTTCAGGGTTAAATATGACAGTATCGAATATGCTTACTATTATATTTATTTATGTTTTTATTTTCATTCATTTATCAATTTATTTATTCATTGGCGAAAAACCTTCCAAACAGTACAAGTTCTGGTACGAGGAAGATTGTATACAAATAAGTTCAAATATTTCAAAATAGACGAAAAGTAACAATTTCAACCTTTTTACAAATTTATTGAGTGATGAACATCAGTATGATAGCAATCCTAGTTTCAGTTTTTTCAAGAAAAAAATTATGGATTTTGATTTTTTAATATCGTCTTAAAAATTATTGTAAGTTCCTATACAGCCAGATACAGAATTGTTCAATTCGATTGGAAATTATTGTCATTTCGAAAATTATAGTTACGTACCTAACTTGATTTTTTTTCAAGACTATCACATTTTCATAAATTATTTGTTAGTTCGCATGCAAATTTTAATCTTTCGTATTTTTTTTTCGATTTATCTGATGATTCTAATGTGAAAGTTTCAGTATCTTTGTATAATTGTAAAGTAGGTGTTTTCCACGGACTCTCAAAAATAACTTTTATTGCTTTGTTCAATGACAATATGGGCTTTATAAATGAAATTTTGAATTCGATTATCTAGAAAGTCAATTCTTCTCATTGCCACAATCAAAGGAATAGTCGTTTTCTTAATTTTATTCAAATGGCAATCAAAATTCAAATTCTCTTCAGTCACCAGGCCTAAATATTTGTGTTCTTCAACTCGTTTTGAAATCCTATTCTTCATTTTCAATTTAATTTGGTCCATATTTCTTTGTTTAAAAATCATGTATACAGTTTTTTCTGTATTAATAGTCAGAAGATTATTTTCATCCATCCATTTTTCATCCAATTGAATATCTTTTTCTTTGCATACTGTTATATCCAACAAGCTTTTGCCAGCGTATTCGTCTGCGTAGAAGTCGAACCGAACCGTTCAGACAGCGCACGCCGGTAAACCATCACATCTCACCCGCTTTCCCCCAACTTTTTTTTATATGCAAATTCACACGAACGGGAAGCCCTGTGATGTTCAAAGAACACCACTTGAATCAAGGAATATGAATCAGGAAATATGAATTAACATTTACTTTGAATTTCTGAAGTTTGTAAGTCTCAGGAAAAACACCTTTTGGCAAGGAGTTCCAAAGTTCAGCTGTTCTATTGAAAAAAGATCTCTGAGCAAGAGAGGTTCGACAGGTCTCCAAATTCACAACAAAGGGGTGGGGAGTCTGTGAGCGAATAATCACCAACAAGACGAATTGCCTTTCTCTGAATAGAATCGAGAAGCCTCAATGAATGTATAACTACTTCTCTTCGGGCTTGAAGGCCGTCGTTCTTTGGAATTTCTTCCTGACGTTTCGCTACCGCGAGTGACTAGCTTCTTCAGAGGCTTATTCATCTCCGATGACTAAACAGTTCGATTTCTCAAGGCGTATTTATATTGATGCAGGTAGTCTGGAGTGTTAATTACTTCTGTCGGGTACGGGGAATAATCATCATTATTAGTTGCCGCACTACCTGCTGTGATTTCATTAGTTATTCGTGATTTCTTCAGAATCGGATTATAAATTCTGTTTAGAGTCAACGCTTCTTCCTTTCTGTTAAAATTGTCCGCATGTTTTTGGATCTCTATTGCCTCCCGTACCAGTCGGCTATGGTAACCCTGGTTGGGGGCAATCAGTGTTGCATTTTCGAACAGAATCTTGTGGTCGCCCTCACTCAATGCGTGTTCCGCCACCGCCGATTTGTCGGTTTGCCCCAGCCTGCAGTTCCCAGCCTGCAGAAACATGGAAGGGACGCTCTGAACCTTTTTCTGGACCACCTAAACGCTCAACACCCCAGCATCAAATTCACCATGGAAACCGAACAGAACCAGCAGATAGCCTTCTTAGATGTTCTGATTGAACGATGTGGCGCTAGACTAACCCACAAAGTATACCGAAAACCCACGCACACGGATAGGTACCTGCACGCACTTTCGAACCACCATCCCAGTCAAAAGAGAGGAGTCATATCTACCCTAACTGAACGTGCTCGAAGAATTTGTGAACCAGAACATCTAGAGCAGGAACTGGAACATCGACCTTGAGTTCGAATGGGTACAGTGTATCTGAGATCAACAGGGCCATGAAACCGAAGAGTCCCACGGTTCATAACAGGGAGGATCTCAGGTAGTTGCGAATGCATATCTGCCATATATCCCGAGGGTCACTGACAGAATTGGAAAACTCTTGGGGAAATATAACATAAAAACAGTTTTTAAGCCGACCAAGAAGATCCAGCAAAGCCTCAGGTCGGTTAAAGACAAAAGAGACCCACTGTCAGCAGCAGGGGTTTATCGCATACCGTGCACCTGTAGGAAGGTTTACATCGGTACCACGAAAAGATCCATGGGTACAAGGCTCAAAGAGCATCAAAGGAACTGCAGGCTGGGGCAAACCGACAAATCGGCGGTGGCGGAACACGCATTGAGTGAGGGCGACCACAAGATTCTGTTCGAAAATGCAACACTGATTGCCCCCAACCAGGGTTACCATAGCCGACTGGTACGGGAGGCAATAGAGATCCAAAAACATGCGGACAATTTTAACAGAAAGGAAGAAGCGTTGACTCTAAACAGAATTTGGAATCCTTTTCTGAAGAAATCACGAATAACTAATGAAATCACAGCAGGTAGTGCGGCAACTAATAATGATGATTATTCCCCGAACCCGACAGAAGTAATTAACACTCCAGACTACCTGCATCAATATAAATACGCCTTGAGAAATCGAACTGTTTAGTCATCGGAGATGAATAAGCCTCTGAAGAAGCTGGCCACTCGCGCTAGCGAAACGGCAGGAAGAAATTCCGAAGAACGACGGCCTTCAAGCCCGAAGAGCAGTAGTTATACTAATAACCTCGGTCGCGAAAGCCTCAACCATTTTGTCAGCCTCAATGAATGTTTTGGTACCGAAGTCCACACATGTGAACTGTATTCCATGACAGATCGTATCTGAGCCTTGTAGATCATTAGAAGCTGACGAGAAGTGAAGTATTTCTTCGCACGTAATAGAAATCCAAGTTTCTGGGAAGCACTTTTAGCGATCGATCTCACATAGTTCTCCCATGAGAGATTATCACCGATCGTAATTCCTAGCATCGAGATACTTGTTTTTTAGGAATAGTTACTCTTGACATCTGAATACTAGATGATGATAGATCGGCTTTTCTTGAGAAGGGACATGCCTGAGTTTTCGTAGTATAAAATTCCACCAAGTTCATGTTACCCCATTCTATTATTTTTACCAAGTCGTCGTTGATTTTATTGACGTGAATGTTTCTTTGAATTTTTGTTTCTTGATATAGTGAAAAGTACATAATGGAGCCAATTGGAATCATTCGAAAAAATGTTTTATAAGTAATGAAGAGGAAATAGGCTCCCAACCAATGTCATTATTGTCATTCAACTTTTCGAGGCTGAAAATAATAGCTTGGTTTCAACGAATACGTTTGATATTCAGTAATACTTCACGAGGATTGCCACAAATGAGCAATTGATGGGCAGTAACATATTTGTTTTCGAATATAAGGAGAATTTGTCACAAAAAGGCTAACAATTTCTTTCAAACATCCAATTGCTTAAACTGATTCGCAGTGCTCTGATTTTAACCAGCTCATATACAACTAAACAAACACCAGAGACGCTTTAGGTCAAAAATATTTTCAATACTCACCGAATATCATCGTTCCCAGGTATAATTTATGTAGTATCTCGTTGCCAATATTGATAAGAGAGTCACACTGCTTTGCGATTTTTTATAGATATTATAATCTAGTTATTGAGTAATAGCTACCAAAAATAAATCCAAACAGGTCTCATCATAACAGTTCAGTAAAGAAGATATGACCCCAGTCCAGCATCCAAATGTTTGACTTGTTTGCTGGAAACTTAACATTGGATTCATTGAGAAAACAACTCTATCACTACCATGATTGGGGTTCTCTGAATACTACAGAAGTATCTCTACTGCAACATCTAGATCGCGTCAAAATGCAGGATTGACACTGAACCAAAATAAATTATTCGAATGCTCCTTAAAGAATCTTTTTTGGGAGGGGAATATTGATAGTCAATATCAAAGTGTTTCAATGGGGATATAGAAATTTCTTCATTCGAATTCATAGTATGTCTAAGCCAATGAATAGATAAGTAGGTACTTTATTTTTCCGTACGAAAGAATAGACTTCTATTCTAACATTACTTTGTATTTATCTTTCATAATGGAAAATAGAATCATTTCGTTTTCAACCAATTGTCATTCCTGTTGAAATGGTATCACAAATTACTAAAAAATCCAGCACTTCGCATTTTAAGTTCTCTACGGTTGTAGAAAACGTAAAAACGAATAACGTCGCCCAAAGTAGTGGTGGATACTGGCTACTTGAGCTCTAGGCCTAGTTCCGATGACATAAAAAAATGATGCGTGCAGTTGAAACAAGAGAATAAGCATGAACTGTGTTGTACCGAGTGTTCTGTTTCTGTTGGGTATCAGTGTGTTTCCGTGTTTTGGAGAATATGCCTCAGTTTCAGGTTTGTTTTCAAGTATACATAGCTGATGTGTCAGTAAAGTTTATAAACTTTGCTGGTAAAGAGTTTTTTATTTTTTGAAAAAACTATCAAGTTGAAAGAAGGGACCGTTTCTGTTAATGGTGCACAATATTATATGAGGGATACGTTTTCTGTAAATCAAAAACCAAATGCTATTCCAAAAAATCAGTTAAAAATTGTCACAGAATGCAATAGTGAATGCTATTTAATAGAGTTGGGCAGAATTGTGAATTCAATTTATTTGAAATGAGTGAATTCATTTTCAGTGAATTGTCATTCTGAAATTTTTTAATGAATTCAAATCACGATGATGGATAAATCTGTTTATATGATTCTTGCCATCCCCAAGTGAGCACATGTTGAAAAAATGGTATGAATTTTTTGTTGTTAATATTTCACCAGATTCTAAGAATAATATATACTTATATTTCTATCAAGTTTTCGAAAACTTATTAGAAAACAAAAACTTCTCGATGGTTGCAGAAACTATTGAAAATGCTGAATTTACTTTCTGATATATTATTTGTAATTTTCAAGTTTACACGAGAAAACAACGTGTAATTTCGAGAACCAACAGAGAAGATATGAGAATTTGTTGTCATTTCAAATTTTCTAAGGTCTGTCTGATTTTTAAATGAGACCAATCTCTGGGAAAGAAACAGAGATTCTGGAGGTTTTTAAGATCACACACGACGAAGATGTGGAAAATCTGTAGTAACATTCGAAGAAGGGACCGTTTCTGTTAATGGTGCACAATATTATATGAGGGATACGTTTTCTGTAAATCAAAAACCAAATGCTATTCCAAAAAATCAGTTAAAAATTGTCACAGAATGCAATAGTGAATGCTATTTAATAGAGTTGGGCAGAATTGTGAATTCAATTTATTTGAAATGAGTGAATTCATTTTCAGTGAATTGTCATTCTGAAATTTTTTAATGAATTCAAATCACGATGATGGATAAATCTGTTTATATGATTCTTGCCATCCCCAAGTGAGCACATGTTGAAAAAATGGTATGAATTTTTTGTTGTTAATATTTCACCAGATTCTAAGAATAATATATACTTATATTTCTATCAAGTTTTCGAAAACTTATTAGAAAACAAAAACTTCTCGATGGTTGCAGAAACTATTGAAAATGCTGAATTTACTTTCTGATATATTATTTGTAATTTTCAAGTTTACACGAGAAAACAACGTGTAATTTCGAGAACCAACAGAGAAGATATGAGAATTTGTTGTCATTTCAAATTTTCTAAGGTCTGTCTGATTTTTAAATGAGACCAATCTCTGGGAAAGAAACAGAGATTCTGGAGGTTTTTAAGATCACACACGACGAAGATGTGGAAAATCTGTAGTAACATTCGACATAGTCGATGGGCGTACCTGAAGACTGGCATTAAATCAAATCATCTTTCGAACAACTCATTCAGGCCAGTTCTAAATCTGCCTACCCAGTAGCTTTTGACTGGTACCTGTCAGAAAACAACTACTCCCCTGGCTACTAATACCACATAGGACATTGCATCATATTCGACCGGAGCCAGTGCAGGAAGAAAATCCTGCATTTGCTTTTGGCGATACAAATGAAGAAACTAATTTTCAATTATTGGGACGGACACACTTGAAGCAGACTGGTTTCGGGCTATTTGGCCACTCGTCAGTACAAGGCAGTGCCATCATCAACATTAAGTCTATGACTTCCCGTAATTGAAAATCAAAAACTTTCGTAGTATCAAGCTCCGACCAAGGCTGATGCGAACAACACAAAGTCATTGCGACATCTGCCCATGAAGGAGGTATCCCAAAAGCAAACCGAATTCGCCCATTCCCCCTTCGAGGAAAACCTAAAAACATTCGGGCGGATATAATTCAATGCCTTTCGTGGTATTAGTCAGGGGAGTAGTTGTTTTCTTACAGGTGCCAGCCAAAACTCACTGTGTAGGTAGTTTGAGACTGGCCTGAAGAAATTGTTCAAAAGATGATTTGAAACTGTACTAGTCGGAACTGTGATGGAAATAAACGAGATTGAAAAGTTTGGTATAAAAGTTGAAACTTTTTATAGATGCCAACTACCCTTTCACCAATTTGATATTGTTTGCATTCGACGCGCGTTTTGCTGACAAGGTTATCATCTTCAGAAGAAGAATGATGATCAGCTTTCATCAGAACTGATTATCAGAAAGGGATGATATAAATATTAAGAAATGTAGATATAAAATCTGAACAGCTACTCCCTAAATGGCTCGACGGGCACTGGGTCACATAGAAGCCACTTTTTCTTGCTCAATATTTATATCAAGCATGTGAAAATTGAATCAAATAGATAGCATACATAGGAAATATCTAAACAAATAGTCCAGTAACTGAAGATCCGATCGTTCACACAAGAATTAAAGATCAACTCATTATCTACAAAAATGACCCCTATCATTTTTTCCGAAAACTCAACAGTTTTCGAGATAAAGGGACCCAAAACTCTCCTCATTTCAGCTGCCGCTTTCTCTATATAGGACTTCAATGATTCAAAGTTCAAGATGATGAGGAAACCCGTAGCTATCATTCCATGTATTTCGAAGTTCTTTTTTATTCGGCAAAAAGATTAAATAAGCTGTGAAAGTTTTTTTCGCACCATTTCGACACTGTTTCATTGATTTGTTTACATTTTTTTCAAAAATAGTCTTTTATCGGAAATTTTTATTTATAATGGGTCCTTGGGTCTTGAATGATCTCTGAATGTTTTTTTGGTACTTTCCTCGCGTTCTAATAAATGATCCATTTGTTTATTTACATTTTTCATGCGATTTCGGAGTTATGTAGAATCTGCGGAACAACCACGAATTAAAAAATTATTAGCCATAAAAAATATATATATATATTCGGAAACTAAAGCATCTTGGCTTCAAAACGATGTGCATGGCAAGTCGATAAAATGCCTAGTAATTTTTTGATTCGCGGTTGTTCCGCAGATTCTACATAACTCCGAAATCGCATGAAAAATGTTAATAAACAAATGATTCATTTATAAGAACGCGGGGAAAGTACAAAAAAAATTCAGAGATCATTCAAGACCCCCCAAGGACCCAATATAGAGAAAAAATTTCGATAAAAGACTATTTTTGAAAAAAATGTAAACAAATTAATGAAACAGTGTCGAAATGGTGCGGAAAAAAACTTTCACAGCTTATTAGGTCTTTTCGCCAAATGAGAAAGAACTACGTAATACATGGAATGATAGCTATGGGTTTCCTCATTATATTGAACTTTTAATCATTGAAAAATGTTAGTTTTTGCCCAAGTTAAAAAACAACTCGTCCGCCCGCCTCCAAGCAAATGCAACAGAATTCCTATAGAGAAAGCGGCAGCTGAAATGAGGAGAGTTTTGGGTCCCTTTATCTAGAAAACTGTTGAGTTTTCGGAAAAAATGATGAAGATCATTTTTGTAGATAATGAGACGTTCTTTAATTTTTGTATGAAGGAAAATTCTCTAATTCGTATATTTATCCAGATATTGGCGGGAAACCCATTTTTCTGGGTTTGGAGGGCATTATCGGCCATTTCTATGAACGCAATCGTGTTAAGTTTTGGGTCCTTCGAAAAGATCTGTGACGACCTACAAATTGAGCCACAAGTGAAGAAGTCATAGACTCATTCACAGGTTCGTCCCTTCATTTACTGGACTAAAAGCAAAATCAGAAAAAACGAACTATTTAGTTGGGTATACTCTGCATTTGTCTTCGGTGATAACTACCAATACACGAAATGAGTTCGCTTATTCAATCCAACTCTCCAAGGACTATATATATCCTACATTTACACAAATCTCTAGAAGACTTCTGGGTCATTTGCTTGTGGCACCATCAACCCAAAATTTTCGCATGTAGCTATAGGAATAATTTCATTGATATGACTGCGAAGAATAGATGATACAACAAATGATTCTGAGTCTTGCAATTCATCATTCTTCTGGAACCCTTCGAACAACTTTAGATCGAGAGTATGCATCCATGCCAGTGCTGTTCCATTTGGACAACTACGACCAATGCATGTTGCTGGAAGATGAGGCACTATTTTGCACCTTTACTTTCGAGCTACAGCCTTTGAATAACAACACCTTCGTTTGGGATATTATTCAGGTGAGTTGTCTATCTGGAAAAGATAATACGTGACTGAAGGATTATTGAGATAATGAATGTACCGGATGCGGTTTCCTTTTGATACCAGTCCAATACTATCTGGTTTTTTCCGTTCGTATTAATCTGGTGTCTAGGAACGGGACGCTACTGTGTTTTTCTTGTTCTACTGTAAATTGCAAGTGTTTATTACATGAATTGAACGTGTCTAAAGTTATCCCTACACTGTCAACCGGCACTGCACAAATAATATCATCCACGTATTTATATAAAAATGTAAATTTAAACGGTAATTTTGGGATAATGGAATCGAGTAGGTAGTCTAGAACTATCTGTGCTAAAATTGGACTAATTGGGAAACCCATTGGGGTACCAAATATTTGTTTATAAAATTTTTCATTAAAACTGAAATAAGTGTTTTCGAAAATGAAGTTGATAAGATGAATGAAGCTATTTTTTGAGATAGTGGTGTGTTTTTCGATATGGCGCCATTTTTGTTCAAGAATCATTACTGTCTTTGTAGATTTTCTCCTGATGAAGCTAATAAACATTAGCTAAAGATTGAGATCAAGAACAAATGAGTTTTATTAGTAAACAGACCGCAAACCTGAGAACTTCCAAATCTAGTTTTTAAAGTACGGTCGAGAATACATCACAAATATATATATATATATATATATATATATATATATATATATATATATATATATATATATATATATATATATATATATATATATATATGCTGGGTTGTTGTACAAGCAAACTCTTTTTTATTTGGTCGAGCTTTCGAGAATATTAATTCTCTTTTTCAAGACATCTAAAATATGTATATAAAGTTACAAACAAATTGTAAAATATGGGGTTAGGATTACTTACTAACGTGAGGTTATGTAAGAAGTCATGCGTAGAGATGAGGAAAAATGGAAAAACATCATTTTCTCATGATCATGTGGAGTAAAAACGATTAAAACTGTTAATAAACACAGTTTTAATCGTTTTTACTCCTCATGATCATGAGAAAATGATGTTTTATATATATATATATATATATATATATATATATATACAGTGTGTCCCTAGACCAGTGGGACAGTCGAAAATCTCTTCAACCAATAGGAATTTTCAAAATATTATGAGTTCACATTATATCGCATTATGAGAGCTAACTTCAGGAATTACTATTTTTTATACTAGGGGCGCAAGAAAGGCTCACAAAATCGAACATCAATTTTTTCAAATGGAACACCCCATATATTTCAATATATCCGAACTCTCATTCCTTTAGGCTATTTATTGGTTTTTTATTTTTTTTAAATCCGACAAGGCGTTGCCAAGTTATACCAGTGGTTCATGAAATGCAGAAATTTTTTCAGACAAACCCATTATTCATACTACGGAAGAATTTCTGGAATCATTCGAGACTGTTAGTAGTCGGTAGCATATTCTATTATATGGAATACTCATCTTCTTCGAGAGTTATGCAGGGTGGTCAGGAATATTATATGATTTTCACGAAATTCAAACTTTCTTCACATCAATTTTTCAAATAGTGCACCCTACAATATGAATTATTTTATAGCCCATTGGTGATTTGATTGCTTATGGTCAATGGTTGTGAAAGAGACATGTGAATTTCATCATCAGAAAATGCAAAAAAAATAATCAAATTACGTATTCTTGTGTAATTAACTACATAAGAGTCCCTACAAGAAACTACCTTCTTTACGAATATCTAGGCACGATAATCTCCAGTAGATGTCTAAAACCGCCCCTGATAATTTCACTCTGAATGTTCAAATCATTTATATTAATATTATCGTCCCTAATTATTTGTCAACACAGTTTTTTCTTGTTGAGACTTTGTTTAGGACAGTTGAATGAATAAATAGTTTACTGCATTTTTTTACCTGCATTTGCTGATGATGAAATTCACATGTCTCTTTCACAACCATTGACCATAAGCAATCAATCAAATCACTAATGGGCTATAAAATAATTCATATTGTAGGGTGCACTATTTGAAAAATTGATGTGAAGAAAGTTTGAATTTCGTGAAAATCATATAAAAATTCTGACCACCCTGTATAACTCTCGAAGAAGATGAGTATTCCATATAATAGAATATGCTACCGACTACTAACAGTCTCAAATGATTCCAGAAATTCTTCCGTAGTATGAATAATGGGTTTGTCTGAAAAAATTTCTGCATTTCATGAACCACTGGTATAACTTGGCAACGCCTTGTCGGATTTGAAAAAATAAAAAACCAATAATTAGCCTAAAGGAATGAGAGTTCAGATATATTGAAATATATGGGGTGTTCCATTTGAAAAAATTGATGTTCGATTTTGTGAGCCTTTCTTGCGCCTCTCGTACAAATAATAGTTATTCCTGAAGTTAGCTCTCATAATGCGATATAATGTGAACTTATAATATTTTGAAAATTCCTATTGGTTCAAGAGATATTCAACTGTCCCACTGGTCTAGGGACACACTATATATATATATATATATATATATATATATATATATATATATATATATATATATATAAAGCAGAAACACCGTCAAATTAAATTTATGACTTGTATCACTTCTTAGGCACCTGATATTCAAATTGATAGGAAGAAAACGGGTGTATTTTTTCCTTTCAGAGAGTCATTTCCGATCCTAGGAACTACAGGCACGATCTTCTGAGACATGGGATATGTGTTCCAACGTTTTGCCCTAATGCAACAGAAGAACTCAAATGGTTATCAGTGAACGAAACTATCGAAACATGTTATAACAAGATTTACAAACCTTCAGGTTTGAAGGGAACCGTGAAAGATTTGAAATGTGATGTGGCAGAGCAAACTATTCCGTTTGACCATTATGATATAGTTTTTGGGTGAGTATTATAAGGAACGAATATTTTAGATCATTCATAGTAATATTATTCTTGTTATTATTTTGAACGGTACTCATAGAAAATGCTGAGTTGAATTAATAAACGAGACAGTTTTGGAATATAATATGATATTCAGGTAAACAACACAATAATTTCACATTTGAAAATGACGTTATAGCAGCGTTGAAATATTGAAGCTTGAGTTGAAAGCTGGAAATGATATAATGATAAATTATCATCCGTGGTTTTTTGAATATTCGCTAACAAAAAAATTGTCGAATTTCGTTCTCTGACATAACCGACTCCTTTTCGTTCTTAAGATTTCATCAACTTTTTTTTTTTAATCACAAACTTCTACTTCCTCCATCGGTTATTTATATATATATATATATATATATATATATATATATATATATATATATATATTTATAATGTGGTCCACTGACTGTACGATGAGTGGAATTTTCATTTTTTACTTGCACAAACAAAATTAGTACCTCCAAAAGTTAGTGCATATTCGATAACTTTAATGAATGTAGTTAAAATTGCTTCAAGTTTATCAGCATAAAGTGGAGATCAAAAAATATCAAATTCGTCCAAGAATGAACAACTTTTTTCTCGAAAGATACAATAAAATGTTATTGAGAAAAGTTATTCAGAATTGAAGTTATACTCAAATACAGAGTAGTGAACTCCTATTTTGATTTTCATTTTTTTTTTTTTTCGGAAAAACATCAGTTTCTCCTGTATGATGAGATGTATGAGTATTCTGAAACCATTTCGGCATATATTTTCTCAAGTCGAGGCATATTCGTAAAATTCAAATGAATTTCTACTTACTCAGGTAACCGCAAAATTCAAGTTTGTTGCAATACAATTCAATATAAATGTGGAACTTCGCAAATGTTTTAACAGAGACATACAGTTATGGAACAGTATTGAAAATTCCTCTAACTTTTTCATATCATTCCAAATGGGGGTGGCAAAGGCAACAACAACATATTCCGATCTGAAAAGAAATTATTTCAGTTCCCAAAATAGGAAACCTCTGTCCAATGTAGGTCTCACCGTTTTCGAGATAGCAATAGCTAAAAAAATATAAATATTAAATCAGTTTTGTTCAATGAAGTTTTATTATTATCATATCAACAATGCAAAGATCCATTTCATCGTGACAGAACCATACCTTTCTTGTAAACTCTTTCAATGTTAAAAAACGATGAGTGGAATTTTCATTTTTTACTTGCACAAACAAAATTAGTACCTCCAAAAGTTCTGCAAGTGTGTCCCGTCCCAATAATTGAAAATCAATTCTGGTGGTGTATCGCCAAGAGCATATGTGGAATTTCTTCTGTGAAGAATCCCACACTAACACCTGTTGGATGTAATCCAATGCCCTTCGTGGTATTAGCCAGGGGAGTAGTTGTTTTCTGATAGGTGTTAGTCCGTCAACCTACAGTGTAGGTGAGTTGAGGCTGGCCTGAACAAATTGTTCATTTTTTGAATATTTTCTTTCAATGTTGTTTAGCAATTAGTTCTTTATGATATTTCAACCCACAGCATCAATCAAAATATCGAGAAGTAACTTGTTCTCAAAGTAAAATATACGAATATGAAATCAAAAAACTGTGACATTGAATTTTTGTAAAACCAGTTCTTATTTCAGGGTATTCTTCATATCCTACTCAATCCTGATCATTTTTGCCTCCATTTACGAGGGCTCAGCAAGATACCAGAAAAAGGAATTATATGAGAAACGAACTAGTTCAACTCGTAAGGTAACCTACGTTTCCCTATCCATACTTCTTTTCACCGTTACCCTTTTGCAGCTGGAAAAATAATCACGGCATTTTCTATTCCCAACAACTGGAAACGTCTTTTTTCGATCAACGATGATCCAGATAATCGTAAACTGAGATCCATTCAAGGAATACGATTCATGACAATGGTGTGTGTCATCTTGTCTCACACGGTACTGCTGTCTTTCGCGGTACCAGTAGCCAACCCAAAGTTTCCTGAAAATGTAGGTTTCAGTTTGAAGAATGCTTTTCAGTGAGCTTGCATATTTATCTTCCGTTGTAATTATCCTGAACACTTACAGCAGAGTGCACCGACTTTTTGTAATGAGGCCATTAACAAAGTGACTCTTTGAGCCAAGTGCGGGTTTATTAGTGGGTGTTCATTAATATCTAAAACTATGGTGAAATCACCGCAGTGCGTAAACTGACTTTCAATGGCCCATTAGCTTAATGCTTCCATAACAAAAAGTCGGTCCAATCAGCTGTAAATCATACAATACTGAAAGGGGGCAATGTTGGGTAGTATATAATATTTGAAATATAAATATTTTATTCAGAATCTACTTCAAATTTTGACGGCATACGTGTTTCGTACTTTATTGAAATTCATCGTATATTGGGATAAAAAAGGGGTATATAAGATTTTCGAGTGCGTCCGGAAGACAGAGCTGTGATGAACCTGATTTATAGACTACAGGCCCATCCAAAGAATGGATGGGTCATATGAACCACCAGGTGACGTATATAGGACGATATAAGAGCATGAAATAATAAGATTCAGCACTATGCCGTCACTTGTAAGCTGTCCAACTGAGTGCTGGTGGGAATTCAAAAGTGCAGGTAGAGTGAGTACATTTTGGTCATATATTTTTGTACGTCATTTTTACCCTCTATAGATCCATAAAAAATATTGAGAAAGCGCGTAGTGCCGTAAAAAAAATGTTGCGCCACAAAGTCGGTAAATTTTTTGGATTTTTTGACAATTTCAAGGGTAATTTGGTCATTTTCTTATGTACGGCATCAGTTTCAATACAGCTTCTAATCCATTATTCCGCAACGCCGTGCAAAAATAATGCGCCAAGGGGAAAAAATCGAGGGTTGCAACCCCGTCTCTTTCCGTGGTCCGGGGAGGTGATTTGAAACAACATGAAATTAATTCATTTTGAAAGTATTTTATGCATAGATAATATTTTTTTACATGCCGTACATTATCGTTGGTCCAAAGGTTTGTAGGGGAAAAAAACTGAAAGAAAAATCCATAGAACGAAAAGTAAGGAAAATCCATATAACAAAATGTAAGGTGGAATAGGGTGAGGAATGCCCGCAAAAAGTCAGTGATATAACGGAACCGGAAGAGGAATCAGACGAAGAAATTGATGACGTCGTTGGTAAATAAATAAATCTTTAATCTGTACGTTGGACTTTGATTTTGACAAAAACTCATTCATGTTTCAGAAAACGATAGAGAAGATAATTCGGACGTCGATGAAGACATTAGATTCCGATAACAACTCAGCAGCGGCTGATTCCGATACTGAATAATTTAAATAAAAACCTTATTTTGTATCATTATCTTTAATAATATAGAATTATTCTTAAAAATAGTTGTTTTATTTATTCACATCATTACAATGAAACATGATAGCGTCATTTTCATCAGCCTAAAAGATGTGCTCTGCATTAAAATGTACGGCAACATTTTTTCCTAATTTATTCATTTTAAAACTATTTGGAACAAGAGAAACATATAGAAAATTTCAATACTTTACTAATCTATGAATATTTAAACTTTTGCAATAACTAAAAAATTTCATATTTAGTATTTCTCTATAATTTTTTTGACGGCATTATTTTTAATAGTACTTTTGAGTGCTACGTAATGTTTTGGGACCGAAGCCGTACTTTTTCAAATCACCCCCCGGACCACGGAAAGAGAGGGGGCCTCGATTTTTTCCCCTTGTCGCATGATTTTTGCACGGCGTTGCGGAATAATGGATTAGAAGCTGTATTGAAACAGTGTGAAACAGATGCCCTACATAATAAAATGACCAAATTACCCTTGAAATTATCAAAAAATCCAAAAAATTTACCGACTTTGTCGCGCACCATTTTTTTACGGCACTACGCGCTTTTTTATTATTTTTTATGGATCTATAGAGGGTAAAAATGCCGTACAGAATTATATGACCAAAATGTACTCACTCTACCTGCACTTTTGAATTCTCACCAGCACTCAGTTGGACAGCTTACAAGTAACGGCATAGTGCTGAATCTTATTATTTTATGCTCTTATATTGTCCTATATACGTCACCTGGTGGTTCATATGACCTATACATTTTTTGGATGGGCCTGTAGTCTATTAGTTCAGTTCTAAGAACTTCACGATTGGATTGCATCACAGCACGTGTCAGCTAGTATGATTTGGTACGGAAGGAACTTGTACATTATCTGCAATAATTTATTCAGTATCATAGCTCGAAGAACCCAGTCATAAAGTCCGCAGCTTATTATTGTCACAATATCAGCGACTTATTCTTGTTAATATCAAAGGTGTCTATACATTTCATTTCAACTTCAAACTACAGAGTGCTCAAATCAAAAGCAGAACTATCATTCAAACAGGAAAACATGAACAAACTTTAATATACAACAGTAATTGTTTCAGGTAGATTATTTCTTGCATTAGATTGAACTTGCCTATACTTATATTCAGAATTACAACTTTGAGACTGTTGGACCCACTTCTGTGAAAATTTCTTCTCAAGTTTCCAATTACATAAGTATATAAATCGAAAATGCCTTTTTTTACAGATGATGACAAATGCACTTAATATGTTCTTGGCGAATGGTACTTATGTTGTTCAATCTTTTTTCCTCATTTCTGGTTGGCTATTATCATTCTACTTCTTCAAATCGATGGAAGGGCGGAAAGATATAAGCTTCAAATTCCTGATACTAGGATTTGTCAACAGGTATATCAGGTATGTTTCAACGAATATTTCCCTCATATATAAAATGTCCCATAAGAGCAATGCAATTATCGAAAACTTACAGCGGTAATGGCATTGTATCGAAAACTTACAGCGGTAATTGCATTGTATCAAGTCACCATAACAACACATTAGAAACCGTATCGCTAGACGTCAGTAAACAACACAAATAAATGTCAGATAGACTTCAAAAATAGAAAAACATTTCGCGTTTTGATGAGTACTTCATACAATCTATAAAGTATGAATGAACAAAAAATAACATTTCCTTGAGAATTTCTTTATTCGTAAAATATTCCAATGAATTACATTCGTGCATAAAAATGGCCAGATAATTTTGCATTCAAGCTCAATATCTTATACAAATTGCATTCGGTTATTTTTATATTTTGTAAAAGAGCCCTTGTCCTTCGGGCACTTTCGCCAAAATATGAAAATAAACTCTTGCACTTTTTCAGATATCACGCTTTCTTGCAAAATTATCGGTAATTTTCATGCACTCGTGCAATTATAACCGAAAACTTCTTCGTCTAGCAACAACATTAGAATAACGAGAGTGATAGCATTGTCGGTTACTCAAGTGTTATTGCCGAAATGCCTATGTAAAATTTCTATTTTCAATCATAATCATTCGAAAATGAACTTAATCACTAGTCATCGTCAGGTTATATTTCAATCCTCATTCTATGCACCCGAATTCAGGAAATGTTTACATCCCCCGCTTCCGTGTTCACGTGTTCATAGCGACATAGTTGTACAACGATATTGCACATGGTCTTGGTACTGAACGAACAGAAAACCTAAATTCATTCATTTTTTATATACGGTATCTGCCATTCCTTCTTGATTCTTTTTTCACTTTCGATCAAGGGCAGTACATATTTTAAAAATATATAGTCCCTAATTGTAAGTAGGCATAATTCATTTTCCTATATCTTTATCAAATGAAAACAATTCTTGACAATCCTCAACAACAACTGAGGTATGAGTGGTCGAACGGATTTATGCAAGCCAACCCTCCAACCCAAATGAAAATAATGAGCAACCCTAGGTATTCAAATTAAACTCAGGATAATAATGACATTTTGTTGGAGACCTACTTAGTACACAAAATCATTGGAATTAACCCCGCAAATTGTAATATTTTTGAAAAATTTTTGAATGAAATAGTTCATACACCAAGGCAAAAATTTCATTTTTGAACAAATTTCAAAAAACTTGACATGTCTGCATCTCTTTTTATGCGTAAATATTTACTTTTTTCATTGACAGAATAATTCACAAAATAAACATGAAATATTACTTCATGAAGGATTTATTTTTAATTGAATTGATTATCAATTGATTATTCATCTCGGAACAATTTCAATCATTGGAATAATAATTTGAACAATTACTTCCAATATAAATTCCCAAAGTTGTTCCATTTTGCATCCTGATCATAAACGTTAGATATTCCTTTAAGAGTTGATTCAACAATTTTGCCAGATATTTCAATTTGTTTGAGAGAAGATGGACAATTCAATATTCGGTTGGAAATCTCAATTTTGTTATTCAAACTATCTTCTATATATGCTCCTGCTACAGAGGTAGATTTCCAGGCTCCGTGACGTTTCATGGATGTAATGTTACCCCCTGCATTGGTCAGAAGTATTACAGAAAGCTTCTCCTGAAACAGTAACTTGTGTAGCTCTTATACGTCTTTTCCAAACCATTTTGCAATCATGCTGGGAATTTCTACTATTTTATTTATACCCACAAGTTGGTTAATACATTTCCGTCTCTGTATTTGTGGTATATCTGGATACAATCAGAATTTGAAACAGTAAACATTCTTGCACAATAGGACTCCGTATCACGTATTTTAACAATCATTATACATCCAATATCAATATTTTCCTTAACCCTCCGTTAGTCGCGCATGGGACTGGCAGTCCCATGATTTACAATTTTCTCAATTATATTAAAACTATTTCAGCTACAGCGTCGTAACTTTATGACATCTCACAGTAAACTTCTAGAAGCCAGTTGCCTGAGTTTCATGCAAAGGGATAGTTTTATTTCTCAGAAAATTTGCAAAGAGTGCGTCAGGTACCTGCTTTGGGACTGATAGTCCCAGCGCGACTGCCTACGACTCATTTTTGTTGCGTACATTGAACAAGCGTCTCAGTACCGTATTTGTAGGCTTCGTTGTTTGTAGGTTATTTTTTCTTGTTCATTTGTTACTGTGCCGTGTATTTTTGAAACAAAGTGCATAATTATGGACACAAAGCGTTATAATTTTGATAACCCCGCTGGGCAGGTAAAAAGGTGAGATACTTATAAAGGGACTTCACAATAAAGAAAAAATGAAGATGAATAATCTTTATTTACATATTACCTAATTGAATGGTGATTTGTTGTTTTCTTGAGTATACCCTAATAGTATAATTATAATCTATTCAGTACTTTGGCATATATATTTAGACACATTTCAAATATTTAGCTGGGGGTTGATTGGAGTTAGGTCGAATAAATGAAACTACTATTATTTCTTTGCCGACGTTTCGACTTGTATAAGGTCATCGTCAAGGTACTATAAAGTTACAGTAAATCAGATATACATACACACAAGGTAAAAAATTATTGAAATTTGCGACAAGAATCACTTCTGCGAATGGGAGGTCAAGATTGAGTACATTAGTTTGGTACAATTCAATTGACAGTAAAAATGTAAATATATATATATATATATATATATATATATATATATATATATATATAAATCAAAACTCTGTTTGAGTGCAGGAAGTAAGTGAGTTCCTAATTTTATTTTCAACGGTCGTTAACACAGTGGACTTTTCGTCGGTCAGAAATATACTTCTGTATATTTCGGTATCAAAAACTGGGAATTTTTATGTAAATGTCCTTTTATTTTCATTCTAATAGACAAGAAACCAGAGATTGGGTTCTACCGTTTCCTACATTTTTGAAATTGTTGTTCATGTCTCTTTTTACATTTTTACTGTCAATTGAATTGTACCAAATTTACTCAATCTTGACCTCTCGTTCGCAGAAGTGATTCTAATTTTAATAATTTTTCACCTGTATGTGTGTATTTATATCTGATTCACTGCAACTTTGTAATGCCCTGAGGATGACTTTATAAAAGTCGAAACGTCGGCAACGATATTAGTGGTTTCAGTTCAGTTGTTCATTTAAATATTGAGATCTTATTTGCCTGTTTGCAAATTTGATTGTGTAATAGATTCGAACTCTTGTAAACAATGAAAGTAAATAGTCTTTGGGAAAATTGCTACATGGATAGCTGAATTCTACTTTGGAATATTCTTTCAGAAATATGTTTCCTACACCATCATGTATGCAGTAATCATCATTAAAATCATCAATCATTAAAATTCGAAATAAAAATATTTTCTAATTGTATTAAATACTTACAAAAATCATTGGGAGGGACTGTTAAGCCACCAAATATATTTTTACTACCTTTGTAAGCTTTGAGCTCACAAAATGAAGTAGACTTGTCTCTTTCGGATGATGAACAATATTCCAAACAAATATGACAAGAATGTTCAAAGAGACATCTACGTAAAAAATATCCACCAACATAGACCAGTGCATTTCCCTCCTCTGATATCAAATTCATATAATCGGTTGATTCTATTTTTATAATTGGAGAAATATTTTCTTAATTTTTTTCCTGAAAATTTTCAATATTTTTCAATGACTCCGATGTTATATTAAGCAAAATATCGCTACTGTCTTCCATAAAATTGCTGCCTTCTGTCTCGTGCAAATATCCTATAGCAAAAAGTTTTTTAAATGCTCTGATAAAGTGAATGGCAGTTGGATTTCTAGCGTTTCCACAAGCATTTCTGATTTGACCAAAGTAATTCTCGAGACAATCCTGATTGAGATTACGCGTCAATTATAATTTTTAATTTTCATTATTTTCCATAAATTCAAAACGGAGGAGATAGTAAGCCTCCAACCAAAAATAAATTCCAGAGAATTCGTAACTTTCTTTCCTCATCAAAAAATGTTCAACTGCAAGAATAAAAGTTCAAATAGAATGTTCATTTCGCGCACTCAGTTTAACCGACCGGAGCGATGCGAACTGTTCAATCGGAGACACTCTGTTAAACTGGCTCCCCCGTCAGACGGGCACTGACGACCGACCGGCCAGGCAAGGGACGCGCGAGGACGGACGGTGATGATTTGGGTCGCTGCTGAGAGTGAGCGGACTTATTAGAATATCTATGGACGATGATATAAGAAGTAAGAATTATAGTGTTTAATTCGAAATGTATTGGACCCTTCATAGTGCAGATCAACCTGAGTAATATCAATTCATTAGGAAATGTCCTGTAGTGCAGGCTATTATGGCGCTATAGAAGAAGACCACATCTTATTGCATGATTTTCATTTTTTGTTGTTGCATCCTTGAATGGCATGTAGCAACCATTGTCACTAAGGCTGGAACTTGGAATAAATGAATTAAACTGGCAAATTTTGAAAAACAATCAACAGAAAACTCAAATATAACTTCTACCAAAGTAATGCGATGCTTGCACCATCTACTGGAAATCGCAGTTAATTCCCTGGATATGATGATCGTGTCTAGAGTTTTGGACGAAACAATATCGGATCGGAGATCGCACCAGGAATATATGCATCTTTGCGCAACAGACGCTTGATCACATATAAGAAGCTTTTTTCTCTTGCTCATTTTGAATACCATTCACTCGAAAATTGAATCGAATTGATACCATTTACAGGATATTACTACACAAATAAAGAGTAGTTTGCAAAAGAACATTCATCGGGATAATATTAACGACGTTACATATGGTGGCGCGCCTAATGGAGGGTTAACATTCCATGTACTTTTCAACATTGAGTAACACTCCATAACGTAGGAGGTTTTATAGTTTTTGATTTTTTTCCAAAATAGCATATAAACACATTTTTAGAAAACTTTTTTACATGTTTCTTGTCGCACAATTCACGAAATTGGTCATATGTTTTTCCATATATTAACTTGAACTTGGCCGGTAACATATCAGATACTACTGCATTTGCTTTCTCAAACGTTTCTGATTGGCTATCACTATCATAATCAACATCCATCTTCTTGAAAATTACTTGAAATAAACACAGTCAAACAGTCAAACGCGGCGTGCCAACAAACCGTATCTATAGTAACGACACAGAAAGACTACTGGATTCTGTCTAGTTGCGCGACAAATTATCGGGACAAAAAAAACACGTCAAGATGTATTGGAAGTTTTTATTTTAATATATTCCAGATAATGTGAACTCACATTCACAGTTGCAAAAAATGTTGTTTGTATTTCGTGTATAAAATTCGTGTTTTCGTGTCACATTTGGAAAACACTCTCATGGGCCATTCGAATTTACGCACTTAATACAAAAATAACTATTCTCTCTGGAGGAATAATCTATTATTATTATTATTATTCTCTATAGATATTCAATGATGTTTTTACGTCTCAAAATATCACTTGTATCGTCTTTGGACAATGAAGCTTCATACCCTCTCCCAATTTTCAGGTTAACACCCGTTCTTGCAGTGATGGTAGCTTTTGACAGCACGTGGCTGGTTCATTTGGGTCGAGGGCCAAATTGGGACATGATGGTAGCTGAAGAGTACAGAAACTGCCGAAAAAATTGGTGGACGAATCTTTTATACATCAACATCTTCATCGATAATGATCACATGGTAAGTCACTGGACCGATGGGAAGTTGATTGTTCAAAAAATTCATCATTATTTGGGTATAAACGTGGCTTCAAAATTCTATCAATAATGGGTCTTCTTAGAAATTACAAATCTATCAACTCTGCTAATTCTTCATTACTTCGACAAATTTGGACCAAACTTGTTTTATCAGCAAACATTCAATGCCAAATTTGACAAACTTGTGAAAGACTTCAAACTAACTTCGAAGATACCAAAAAAAAGAGTTTCAATAAAATCACATTCGAAATGCTTCATTATATTCATTGAAGTGATGAATTAGTCATTTGCAACAATTTTTTTTGAGGTACAAAAATAGGTGTATGATTTGGTATCACAATCTCAACAAACCTGTAACTTCAATATCCCAATTATCATGATGATTGTCTTCACATATTATCTGACATAGTAATTTGATAATATCGTTTATCTACACCCGTACTCTAATAATACACTTATATGCCCACAACCCGTTTTATTATGAAATCCATTACGATACAGATTTTTCATTACGATACAGATTTTCAACCAATAGAAACCCATTATTTTTCAATCAAGCATGATGTGCATGCTCTGCATTTGACGTTTGTCAAGTCAAAATCGGTATAGGTATTGCACTTTTGAAGAATATAGCCAAACTTCGATAATCATAACAAAATGTCTGATACCTGCGATATGGGATAATCACCTTCGACACCTTCACTGACAGAAATACAGTTAGAATGATTAAATTTTTCATTTGACAAATGCATGATTTATTACTTATTTTTTCATCTACATTTGTGGGCTCTCCGTAGCCAAGCCGTCTATGGCGCTGAGATTGAATATTCTAGCTAGAAGACGTTGGTTCGATTCCGGCCTCGAGTAAACCTTTTTTCTTTGATTTTTGATCTTTTTTTCATAACTCATTGTTTTATTTCTCGAAGTAATACTATTAATTACAATTCTGAGGAATTTTTCAAAAAAATTCGTTAAATTAGTATTATTGTGTGCAATACTAATATAAATATAATATTTGTAGTTCTTCACTATGTATCGAGTGTAGATAAAATAGCGTATGCAACTCTCATATAATGGTTATTAATACACTCGCATAAACCATACGAAACTCACCTCCGGCCCGTTTCGTATCCCGGTTTATGCTCATATATTAATAACCATCATTACACGATCGTTGCATAATATACTATTTTTATGGAGACATAGTAGCCAATCTTATGGAAATAACATTTGAAGGAATTGATACCACGGGTAGATGACACAAGTGATTGCGTTTTCAAGTCATGTCTTTTCTTTCATTTTTCTTTAGGACGTCGTAGCCTGAATCACACATTTTCTTGATTACGTATATATAATACTGAAAGATGGCAATCAATTCAAAAACAGAGGTGGAATTTTTTGTTAATGTTGTAGATCATTCGTGTTTTCAAGATTATTCTAATGCCTGAACTTTCATTTCCTTCATAAACTTCTCTCGTCAACTCTATTTTGAAGCTTCATTATCTTTCTATTAAGATGCCTAGGAAACCCTGGTGTATCTACTTATACCTGAATAATTTTGAGATAAACTTGGTGAAAAGCGATTGCTTGATTTCTGAGATCGCAAAAGCTCCAGATCGCTATTGTAGATTGCGATCAGTCATATACCATATGAAGCTTAATTTTCAGTAGAGAGGGATGTGCAACCAAATATTCTACCACTGTTTATTATTTGCCTACTGAGATTTTGACAGCCCTGACAGCCAATCAAATGCGTCTCAGAAAACGTGCATGTAACGTGGAAACCTACCGTTAACAACCTGTCAATACTGTCACCTGCTACCTCTACAAGTTTTTAATGTTTTTATATCAGTTTGTAAGACTAGACTTTGATTCCGAGAAAATTTACTTTGCCCATTCGCCTGAGAATGTACGACAAAGTTCATGCTAGTGTATTGAAAGTGATAGACTGTCTTGGAATTGGGGATACACACATCAGTTATGCAACGGTTCAAAATACGTATCACATCGATATTTCCTTTATTTACTTTGTTTTCAATATCTCATTATTAAGAGCTACAGATGTTTCCTCCTCGATATAAGACTTTCGCTCAAGCTGAAACGAATAAAATTAGCTACAACGCTACATTCATGTTTTTATTTTGGGGCGATTTGTTTTGTACTGACCTTAGGTACTGAATAAAGAAGAATATTTGGATCCCCAGATTTTGACTGACCACACAAAATACGAAATCTTCTACACATCGTGAAAAATTACTTGTAATAACTTCAACACTTATTCTACTCATATAGAATTTTAAACACTGTTGAGTGCGATGAAATGATTTCAGTTTTCATTGACAACAATAAATATCAAAGTTACGTCAATCTGACAAAACCGACATTTGACAGATTTTCAAAAATACTCATATAACGCCCCCTACACAAAAATTAGAAAGCTTTTGTAATCGTCGATTGATTTTCGCCAAGAAATTCTAAACAATATCGAATCACTAGATACACCAGGGTTTCCTAGGCATCTTACTTTCTATCAACATTTCAGTCAAACTGACAGACAGGCCTCTGCACCTATTTTTCCCTTTAGAGGAGGAAACTTCGTCGAACATTGTCTAGTTAATAGAAATAAGGAAAAAATATGGTAGATGGCATAACAAAAAACGCTTCGAATAGGGTCACTGGATCTAGTAAGCTTCGCTTACTCGGGTACGGACAATGGGCGAGGCTCTGGCGAAAATTGTTGTAAATTGGCCAATCCCAGAAGATACCCACAAATCGGCCAATCACAATGTAGGAAAATTTGTTTATACGAATTCGGAGAATATGAGAAGAAGAAGTGTTTGAGTTCAGGCGAGTTCTGAAATTCAACAGTAAATTCCATCAGTTCTGTCACTGATGCCTCTCTCTCTCTGTGACGAACGACAAACAGAGAGAGAGGCATCGGTGATAGAACTGACGGAAGTTACTGTTGAATTTCAGAACTCGCCTTTCGTGTTCGTGTATGCTTGTTGGGTTTAAAGTTTAACCGAGTTCAACTCACACAATATTCTTCATTCTAATTTGAAATTCAAAATTTTGAAATGAAAATTTGTTCAGTTGAAAACTGTAAAAACAATGACAAAAGTCACAAACTATTTTCCATTCCTAGTGGTGAGTCATTTACATACTATTTTTTACTAGATGATCACCGAATATAGTTTTGTATAGAACGCGAATGAAAACAAACTTCACCTTGAATTAAATGGACCTTTCTCGATGTTTACTTGGAACTTGGGTAGAAGTTATTTCTTCAAATGGGAAATTCTGAGAAAGAATCACCGAATACACAAATTTACGAAGTGAGCATTCACTATAAGAAGTTCAACTTTACTATTCCATATGAACAATTATTATTCAGAAAGATGACCATTTCATCTTACTTGAAACTGTTGTATAAATCTGCTGTTAATCCCAGTAACTTGATTGAAATAGTCTTAATTTCCAAAGTATCAAACATACAAACCATTAAATCAGTCGTCAGCGTAGGTAGCCCTAAAAGAGAGGACATCCTAGTTCATTCACATTTTTTACCTGTGTTGAATTAGACTTTCATCTGTATATCTTTATAAAACGAACATTCTTGAAGTTTCTAAATTTTAGTCGAAAACCCTTGTGATTGTTTACATTTTGCATCGAGCATCAAAATGTCAATGTCACGTCAATTTGAAAAATAATAGTTTGTCTTCTTCTTTTCTAATTTGTTTAAACAAATTACAGTGCAATGCCATTTGTCAATTTTTGGGTAATCGTTCCGATTAGCTCCACCCAATGTCAGTACCCGAGTAAGCGAAGCTTACTAGATCCAGTGACCCTAGCTTCGAAACGTTTTTACACAGGCATTGACTAACTATCTATCTCTATAAACAACGTCTACACCTATTTTTCCTTTCAAAGTAGAAAACTTTGACGTGCAGTGTTGAGTAAACGAAAATATCGACATTAAACTGTGGATGTCGTAAAGGAAACGCTTCAGATACATTTTACGCAGGCATTGACTAACTACATCTCTGAAAACAATGATAATATATTTCTTCTATAATATCTAGATGCGAATATTCATTTCTGCCCTTCTACAAACAGCTCAGTCCAACAATAATCGCAACCTAGAACTATCGAAACTTTAAATTGTTACAGAAAAACCTTCAGCTATAGTCTTCACCTCATCACTCACTTGTTATCCTTTGGAATGCCTTCAGAAATTGTTATTTGTTTGAAATATGTTTAGTGCCTACAATCTTAGTTGACTTCCATTTCGAAATTGACATGCATATTACCTTATCTATTTCTTACTCCAGTTTCCATTAGCGTTTATCGTACATTTCTACCGATTCCTCGACTATAATATATAATGTAGAGCATTTTCTGCCGTCTTCCATTATCATTCCGTAAACCTCTTTGGTCACTGTTTCGTTTTGTTTTTTTCAACATACAGTCACTTTCACTCGAAGTTTTCGAAAATGTGAAAGTCATCAAATGATCATAATGAAGATGAACAAACTTGATCTTTGGCAACTTTTGTTAGGTATAAAATTTTATTCTTTGAAGATGATGAAGAAACGATACAAAATTTTGTTTTTTTTTAATCCACGCTACTTTTCTCACAGATCAATTACCCTAACACCAAATTGATATTTTTAGACTCGACGAGCGTTTCGATAACAAAATTAGCATTTTCAGAGGGAAAAAATTGATACCAAAATCTGAAGACCAGTTGTTTATATACCTGAAGTTTTTTGGTCCGATATGGACTTTTTCGATACTGCTGATTATTCTAATTAATTTCTGGATAATAAACTAGTACAGCCACTACCTGCAAAGTTTTTTGGTCCGATGTGAACTTCGTCTGTTATTACCAGTGGCGGATCCACAGGGGGGCTTTTGGGTCCGGACCCCCCCCCCCCATTGGGAAAATAAGAGATTTTTTTTCAATTTTTATCGGCTCCTAATTTCCAAATTTTGTTAGGGAACGAAAAAATGTCACATGAGCAAGACAAAAAAATAAGATAGAATAAATTTTTTTGCTTTAAAATTGAAGAACTTCAATAATTATTATTACATTCCATTGAAAACTAAAGAGCTGGCTACATTTGAACATTAGTAAATTTTCGAGGTTTTTTGAAAAATTCTACTGGAATTTCGTCCTCGGTGAGTTCAATATGGGTAAGTAAGGATATTTAAAGTAGCAAGACCATTCAGTCGTTCCTGTCCCATCGTACTTCTCAGGTAATTCTTGATCCCCCTTGAAGTCGAAAATGATCGTTCTGGAGTTGCTGTAGTTACAGGTAATATTGCCAAGATTCGCAAAATTTTATCAAATTGCAATTTTTCTCGATGACACTTTAAAGAAAATTGACACTTGTCAGGCTTATCGAGGAAAAGTTCGAGAAATTTCTGACAGTGCTGCCATTGGATCCTTTTTGGCGCAGTTTTTGAAAAATTAGACTTGTTACATTTGTGATGAGTATTGTGTATGCCGGTAACGATTTGAATATACTATGTATGAGTAGAATATGCTGTTGATTAGCTTAAATCAACTTCATTCGAATTAAAAAAAGGAAAGTTTCGAACCTACATTACCTCCTGGCTACACCTTCAAATTTTGCTCATGTCAATCTCTTTCACCTTTTTTTGGATTTCGACTAGTTGTTGCTATACGGTAGCTCATAATTTTCTGTTATATATATATATATATATATATATATATATATATATATATATATATATATACTCAAATCAGCCCTTCTTCAAAATGGATTCACAGACCATCAAATTGACAGATCCATCCGCCGCCATCAAACTTCTCATTCCATTCCCAGAGACCCAACAGACAACAACGTTCCCCACAAAGCTTTTCTTCCCTACATTAAAGGTGTTACTGACAAAATCAGCCGAATTCTCAAAAAACAGGACATAAAAACGATATTTACAGCCAGCAACAAAATCTCCACATTCCTCCGCTCCCCCAAGGACAAAATTGTCAACGAATCACAGGGTATATATGAAATACCATGTTCCGATTGCCATAGAACATATGTAGGCCAGACCAACAGACGTGTGACAAGTAGAGTATACGAACATCAACTTGCTGTCCGAAAATCAGACCCATCTTCAGCTCTGTCCAAACATCATCAAGAGACAGGACACAATATAGACTTTGCGAACACTAAGACCATCGCCACAGCAAAAACACTACAAGCTCGTATAATTCGCGAGGCCATCGAAATCGAGAAGCGACCTTCCTGCCTAAATAAACGTACCGACGGCCAGAGACTTCCAACTGCATGGAAACCCCTAATTTCCAGATGCCCAGTCCCCACCAAGACATCCGACGGTCCTTTAGTAGCACCCGCTGCTATAAATCCTACCTAACATCCCTCGATACCTCAGTTCGATCTAAGGAGTAGGCAGATTGAGACCTTAGAAAGAACTCGTGACGAGACCTGGGGAGTAGGCAGATTGAGGCCCCGGCGTCAAGTCACAAACCCTTGCCCCCTGTGACAACACCTGAGGAGTAGGCAGATTGAGACCTCAGCGTGAAGTCACATTCACCTCTTGAAAATGGCTTCAAAATCGGAGCCGAAACGTCGAGAACAAAACTCCAGACGCGGTTCAACCCGAACTCAACAACAACACACAGCTGACCGCGGAAACCTATCCGAACACACATATATATATATATATATATATATATATATATATATATATATATATATATATATAAATTTGTAGTTATAGACCCCCCCTTGACCTGGATCTGCCACTGGTTATTACTGATTATTCTGATTGATTGATAAAAATGATTAAAATTAAATTAAAAACATTCGACATAGCCGATGGGCAGGCATACTTGACGGCTGGCGTTAGAACGCCAGTCTTCAAGTATGCCCATTGACTATGTCGAATGTTTTTACATTTTCCTCGCAGGAGCAATGGGCGAATTGGGTTTGTTTTTGGAATACCTCGTCCATGGGTAGATGGCGCAATGACTACGTGTTGTTCGCATCAGCTTTGGTCTGGGCTCGATACCTTGAAGGTTTTTGATTTTTAATTATGGAAAATCATTGACTTTATTTTGATGATGGCCCTGCCTTGTACTGACGAGTGGCGAAATAGCCCGAAACCAGTCTGCAAGTGTGCCCGTCCCTATAATTGGGAATTATTTCCTTCATTTTTATCGCCAAAAGCCAATGCAGGATTTTCTTCTGTGAAGGAACCTGCACTGGCACCGGTCGGATATAATTCAATGCCCTTCGTGGTATTAGCCAGGGGAGTAGTTGTTTTCTGACAGGTGCCAGCCAAAACCTACTGTGTGTAGGTAGATTTGAGACTGGCCTTCAGTAAACCCAACTGTCTTCATATCCCTCTGCAACCGTGGACGACTTTCAACCACCGTAGTTTTTCATCTGTAATAAAACAACGCCATGCTCCAACTAGAGGTGGCGCTGAAGTTCTATGACGTAGACAGGCGACTGCGATTTCAAAATACATTTTGGGAGCATGAAAAAATGACAACTTACGGCACTTTTTTTTACTCACATCATACTTTTTTCAAACGTGTTTAAAAAAGTTGTACTCATCAACTAATATGGATTTCAAAAGGTTTAGTTTTTATAACGATCGTAGAAAAGTACTATGTTGGGATATCTCAAATAAAGTTTGCGTATTGATGAGGGTGCTGATATTGCTCCCACTTTGGTTTCCTTTCTGATTTTTCACATTTTTTAGTGCATCTCTCAATCGTGGTACCTCGCATCTGACACACAACTATACGCCCTATCTCTACTCCTCTTAATGTTCATGTGGAAGAATCAAGACAAAATCAAGATAATTTTGGGAACCGTTATAACTCTGGGATTGCTCATACAAGGAGGAATCGCCTTCTTCAAAAATTCTGACATCGTCTTGCGTCAGTATGCAGAGTGAGTTGTCACATCAACAATCTATTATCATCTTAGGAATATTCTCGACATCAATAAGTAGCTATTGTACTGAGTGCCGATTTTCCCATTCTCTAGTCGAGTTAGCTGGACTGACCAGAGCCATAATGGAAATACACACATCAAAAAAATCTAAAGAACAATCTAGCCTGCAACTACAGAAAACGGTCCTGAACGGGCCCTGTATAAACAGAATATAAGTATACATTTTCAGCAATATACCATTTTTGATGAGTTTATTTTCATATCATATTGAAAATCAGTTGAAAATGAAATTATACATGAACTAACATTTTATTGATTATAATTCATTTTTCAGGGTTCTCTATGCATTGCGTGGACTAAGACTTCCAGAATATCATGATTTATATTGTCCAAGCTATAGCAATATCACCGGCTATGCGATTGGACTAACGTTTGGTTATATGTTCTACAAAGCCAGGAACAAAGTATTCTACATCACAAAGGTTGGTTCAGAATTTTGTTATCGAAATCATTGCATTCACAAATTCAAAGCAAGGCATCTATTTCGATCTGCCATAGGTCTCATCAGTATACTCGTGAGGACTCGCGAATACAATGCATTTCGATATTCAAAATACAAATGGGAGTGTTCAATGTTAGTGAACTGAATAGGTTCTAGTTTATATATATATATATATATATATATATATGCTGGCTGGAACTTCCGGTTGATCCGCGTCTGGAAAGATTTACTTGTCTACGTTTCGGCTCCCATTTCGGAGCCATTTTCAAGACTGAGTGACCTTGCGTCTAGGTCTGAGTTGTCTTACTAGCTGGCTATCATCACTGGAGATCGAGGATTGAAGGTTGGTGGGATTTAAGGGTTCATCAGTAATTATGGCAGGATCAGGGATCGGACGGTCGATGGGAGGTTTGAACGGATCAATTCCCAAGTCGGAGTAAATAGAAGTATGTCAGACCAAGAATGGTTTCCAGGTACTTATTGGAATTTTTCGGATTCCCGAATCCACAAGTCTATTAAACTCCAGCAAACCCGAGATCTTCACCCTAGACCCCCGAAGGACGAACCTGAACGACAGAAAGCTTTCCTTCCATATATTCATGGTGTTACTGATAAAATGAGTCGAATTCTGACACGACATGACATCAAAATCATTTTCACAGCTAACAACCAAATATCCACCTACCTTCGAACACCCAAAGACAAAATCCCCAATGACACCCAAGGAATATATGAAATACCATGCTCTAAGTGTCCCAGAACATACATCGGCCAGACCAACCGACGAGTGTCCTGTAGAGCATATGAACACGAACTAGCAGTCCGTAATTCTGACACAAACTCAGCATTGTTCCAACATCATTTAGAAACAGGCCACAAAATAGATTTCAAAAACACCAAAACCGTTGCCACAGCCAAAACCCTCCGAACCAGAATTACCCGTGAAGCCATTGAAATCGAAAAACGTCCCAACTGTCTCAATAAACGCGACGATTCTCAAAGACTCCCCAATACCTGGAAACCACTCTTAGTCCGACATACTTCTATTTACTCCGACTTGGGAACTAATCCGTTCAAACCTCCCATCGACCGTCCGATCCCTGATTCTGCCATAATTACTAATGAACCCTTAAATCCCACCAACCTTCAATCCTCGATCTCCAGTGATGATAGCCAGCTAGTAAGACAACTCAGACCTAGACGCAAGGTCACTCAGTCTTGAAAATGGCTCCGAAATGGGAGCCGAAACGTAGACAAGTAAATCTTTCCAGACGCGGATCAACCGGAAGTTCCAGCCAGCACATTTCTAACCGCGAAAGCCTAGCCGATCAAATATATATATATATATATATATATATATATATATAAAGGAGGAATAGTCGCTGACTAGTTAAGAGTATAACTATATAGTAGGGTCTGCAGCGTTGTAAAAGAAGACTCTTTGAAGTTTTTCCAAGCTTTCGGAATGTTATTTATTCCATCATCAGGGACTACAATATAAAATGTCATATAAAATGTAAAATTCAGAAATATAAGTACTTACATCTTTGTTGAGGATGTTTACATATATGTTATGTTTGAGAGATAAATTTCTTATTATCGTTTTGAATACAACAGGAAGACAATTTTAATTTTAAGAACCACAACTGATCGAAAAAACAGATTGTGTACATAGATTCATGGAAACATAATTCATTTTTTTATTTCAAAATTTGAAATTTCAATTTGGCAAGTTTTGATGTTTAGAAAGACACTATTCATATGACATTTGACATTATTATTATGTGGTAAAGTTCTAATCAACGAATCGAACGGAAATCGTTGAGTCGGTCTCATCCATTCCTTAAGATTCTCAAGGAATAAGATGCCCCGACCCAAAAGTCCCACCCGAAACTGTTTGGTTATTCTGTTTATTTGATTTTATGTCAAGTGAAAGCAAAAAGGAATATATTTCGCTCAAATGGTTAATATCCGTTTTTTTATTTATGGAATCAGTTTCTTGTGATATGAAAGACATTTCTAAGAAATTTCTTTTTGAAAGATGCGGTTCTATTGCCATTATTTTTGTTGAATGATAGTCCATTCGATGATCCAGATTATTAACGTGATGAGCTAAAGCACATCTTTCAGGATGTAGTCTACTATCACTTTTATGAGAAATAATTCTATCTTTCATTAATCTTTTTGTTTGTCCAATATATTTCTTATTGCAATCTTGACAAGGGATACTATAAACCACATTAGAAAGTGAGGAAATAGGAATGTTGTCTTTTACTTTTTAATAGATACGTTTCATTGGATTCACTGTTTTATTAGCAATTTTAATGTTGTCAATAGACTGAAAAATTCTGGTGAGTTTATCTCTTTAATATATGGTAATGATGCATAGAAATTTGGAATTTGATTTAAAACAGCAATCTCATTACTATTAGTGATATCATTTTGTATTCTATCATTATCAATTTCAGTTAGAGATGTAGTACTAAACAAAATTTTCTTTACTAATGTTGGTGGATAGGAATTTTTTATAAAAAGGTTCTGTAAAATTTTTAAATTTTTGTTGTGGAAAGATATGTCTGAATTTTTGAGTACTCTGTCTTTCATTTGTTTCAATAAATTCACTTTCATTGAAAATTTGTGATAGGTGAAAAAATTCAAATACCTACCTGAACTACATGGTTTTCTATACCAATCAATCAATACTGTGTTATCGATTGTTCTTATAAGTTTTGTATCAAGGAAAGGTACTGAAAAAACTCTATCTTCTACTTCAATGGTGAATTGTATGAATGGATCGTAACTGTTAAAAGTATCCAAAATTTCAATTATACCATATTCAGGTAAAGATAATATAATATCATCTACATATTTTTTTATGAAAAATATGTTAAAAGAAAGAACAGGAATAATTGTGTCTAGTAATTCATCCATAACATAAGTTGCTAAAATAGGTGAAATGGAAGATCCCATTGGAGTTCCAAAAGTTTGTCTGTAAAGCTTTTCTTTAAAAGAAAAATAATTATTATCGAAGAGGAATTTTATTGAATTCATAAAATGATCTTTTTTGATAGTGCAGTGATTGCTGATACGATACCAATTTTTATCAATTGCTCTTAGGCAAATATCTAGATAGACGTTACCTGAAAGATGTGCTTTAGCTCATCACGTTAATAATCTGGATCATCGCATGGACTATCATTCAACAAAAATAATGGCAATAGAACCGCATCTTTCAAAAAGAAATTTCTTAGAAATGTCTTTCATATCACGAGAAACTGATTCCATAAATAAAAAAACGGATATTAACCATTTGAGCGAAATATATTCCTTTTTGCTTTCACTTGACATAAAATCAAATAAACAGAATAACCAAACAGTTATCAAACCAACCAAAGTTCTTTCACGTTTCGGGTGGGACTTTTGGGTCGAGGCATCTTATTCCTTGAGAATCTTAAGGAATGGATGAGACCGACTCAACGGTTTCCGTTCGATTCGTTAATTAGAACTTTACCACATAATAATAATGTCAAATGTCATATGAATAGTGTCTTTCTAAACATCAAAACTTGCCAAATTGAAATTTCAAATTTTGAAATAAAAAAATGGATTATGTTTCCATGAATCTATGTACACAATCTGTTTTTTCGATCAGTTGTGGTTCTTAAAATTAAAATTGTCTTCCTGTTGTATTCAAAACGATAATAAGAAATTTATTTCTCAAACAAAACATATATGTAAACAAAGATGTAAGTACTTATTTCTGAATTTTACATTTTATATGACATTTTATATTGTAGTCCCTGATGATGGAATAAATAACATTCCGAAAGCTTGGAAAAACTTTGAAGAGTCTTCTTTTACAACGCTGCAGACCCTACTATATAGTTATACTCTATATATACATATATATATATATATATATATATATATATATATATATATAAAAGAGAGTAATGTCTGATTTAACTATATTTATCAAGATAAAGGTTCAAGACTGTCTACAAAGTAAATGGGTTTGAAAGTGATACAATATATGAGTGAGTAGAACTCACCAGAGTTAGATTATGAAATAAACTGGCAAAATAAAATACAAAGAAAAATCTCATGTTATTTATAGTATTCCGTGCACTTCTTGCAATCCATTTTATATAAGCCAAACAACTCGGAACCTTTCTGGAAGAATCACTTCACATAAAAGTGACTGCGGGCTGAACAAATCTTCTCGTGGACTAGCAGACCATGTTATTTTAAAAGATCACATAATGGAATATGAAAATACAAAAATTTCAACGGTTGAAAAAAACAAAGTTAAGAGGTTATTTCTCGAAATGATACATATGAGTAAATGTCCAAAGAATTTGAATAAAAAATCTCGTAAAAATCAGAGATTCAACAGAATTTACAATTACATTTTAACCTTCGATCAATGATTTGTATTTTGAAGGCCTAATTCAGTTGATATTATTTACAACTCAACTATACTTTACACACTATACATGTCCAAATATTCATGTTATATCTTTAACAAGTAGTCTGACAAATGTCAATATTTCACTGACAATTTTACAACTTCTTTTTACAATGTTCTTCTTATGTATTTTATTTTGCCAGTTTATTATAATCTAACTCTGGTGAGTTCTACTATCATATATTGTATCACTTTTAAACCCACTTACTTTGTAGACAGTATTGAAAAAGGAAATAAATTTTCCGAAAGCTCGAATACTCAGAAAATTTACTGAAGCCCTCCAATTGACTACAATACCCAAATATAAAAGATAGATAGATAGATTAGTATGTTTTGAGAGTCGCCTCTTTCGTTTATTTCTCAATGCTTCTCTATCTCGATGTCATTCCTGATTTGGCGTGTTCTGAAATGGTTCACCTGCGCTATTTGCTTTTCTCCCTCGAAATCTTTTTGTGACCCGTCTGGTGGTGGTGTTGTAAGAGGGCGAAAAATGTTTGTTTTGTCCTTATGATATTTTTGTGTTCCTGCACTCTAGCTGGCATTCTCCTATTCGTCTATTGCTTATCACAGTTCCCGCATTTGATGCTATATACTCCTTGGTTTTCGAGAGGAATGCTGTCCTTTGGCCTCGGTAAGCATGATGAAATGGTCTTCTGAGGTTTGAAAACGGTTCGTTTATTTCGTTTTCTCATTAGTCTTTCGGTTTTGTCAGTAACTTCTTTGATAGAAGGTAGTGTCACTGACTTTTTGAGCTCTGGAGGGTCTTCTGTCCTAGTTTTTCTTGTTTTTTTTTGCGCTGCTGTGAGCTCTGCTCGTCTGTTTGTTGTTTCCGTTGGACGAAAAGATCGAGAAAACCAGCGTGTTGACTAAGAATTGCAGTTGTGTGGGGTGATGGTGGGATTCGGCGTGTAGGTAACTGTTTGTGTGGGAGGGCTTGTGTATACTGTGTATCCTAAAGTGTCGTCCGCTCTCTGGTTATCAGTGGGTCTAGGAAAGGAAGTTGAGCACTCCGTTCATCATGAACAGGTTTGCTAATCCCCAGCTGTAGCAAACCTGTTCATGATGAACTTCGAAGAAAAAGCACTACGGAGTGCTCAATAGAAACCGACGCTATGGAAGAGATACGTAGACGATATCTTTATCATCTGGCCTCATGGAAAAGAAGAGGTGACTCACTTCGTGACATATCTGAATAGCTTGATTCAGCGCATCCAGTTCACTACGGAATTAGAAGAAAATAGACAACTTCAAATATTCTCCACAGACGCTTTTGTTTACTCATAACGCCTAGAAAAAGTAATAGTGAATGATGTTCGATGCTTGCGTATATTCCGTGTCCAAACTGAATAATGGATAGTAATACAATAGTATTAAAATTACATATTAATATGATAGAGTCACAAAGTGGCCAACAGCTCAAGGACCGATGATATCGCGAATCATTCCAATGACTATTTCATTTCCGTAGGAAAAAACCTTGCTAAAGAGATAAAAAGACCACCAAACTATTTAGAGAATAAGAAAACTTGCGTCCAGTCCAGTCTCCAGGCATAGATGATCTCAGAGCAGAGACTCTCAAAGTGATTTCAGAACATATTTTACAACCGCTAACGTTTCTGATAAATAAATCAATGGAACAGGGAACTTTTCCCCAAGCATTCAAAACGGCTGTTATAACGCCTATTCATAAAAATGGGAAAAGAAGCGATGTTACCAACTACAGACCAATTTCATTAATATCCTGCTTAGCCAAAATTATGGAGAAGGTAGGTAATACAAAAAAGGTTAAATGCGTTCCTTGAGAAATACAAATTGTTATCTGAATTTCAATATGGCTTCAGAGAGAAAAGATTCACACAAGATCCAATAAGAATACTGACTCAGAGCATAAATGATTTCATGTACCATTCCAAGCCAACAATAGGGATTTTCTTGGACCTAACAAAAACATTCGATACCGTCGATCACAATATTTTGTTAGATACATTGGAAGATCTAGGAATAAGAGGCAAACCACATGATCATTTTAGTAGTTACCTCTCTAACAGAAAACAAAGAGTGGAAATATCGGAAAAAATCAGTATTGAACAAAAAGTAACTTGTGGTGTACTCCAAGGAACGGTGTTGGGACCCATACTTTTCAACATAATCTTTTCCGTATAAAAACCCACTCGAAAATCATCAGTTTTGCGAACGATACTGTAATTTTATGTAGTGACAATAATTGGTATGACTTAAAAAACAAACTTGAACAAGATGTTTGAAATTAAAAATTGGTTTGACTATAGGCTACTATCAATCAATTTCAAAAAAAGTTTTTATTTACCTCTTAGTAGCTATGATGTTAACTTACCGAAATACGAAATTGTAGTGTCCGAAGAAGCTGTAGTAAAACCTGAAAAAAAAATCAAATACTTAGGTATAATAATAGATTGCCACCTCAGATGGGATCACCAAATTAAATACATAATAAAAAAGTTACGATGTATTCTCTACAAATTTAAAAAAGTCATTGGTATTCTTAATATAAAACAAAAAATTATACTCTATAAGAGCCTGATAGAATCCCATATGAATTATGGCATAGTTGGCTGGGGTTCAGTTTCCAAAACTTACCTCAGTTCGCTTGAAGTGATCCAAAAACGGTTCCTCAGATGTATATTAGGAAGAAACTATGACTATCCTAGTGACCTTCTATATAAGGACTCTGGTATTTTTGACCCTAGAATGCTTTACTCCATGAATTCAGCTATTGTACAATACAGGAACAAACCTAATTTAACCTTATCAATTCACAATTATGATACAAGAAACAACAGGAATATTTTGTTACTATTCAAGAAAAAAACAATAGGACAAAAAAATTCCAATTATTTAGAGCCTAAAATTTACAAATCTCTATCACAGGATATACAAAATGAACCAATCTTCCATAAATTCAAAATTAAATTGAAAATTTTGTTACTGAATCCCCCTCGTGAAGAAATAAAGAATATTATTGAAACTACATGATCTCACAATGTTTACATCCAATACATTTGTTAATATACTGTCATGCATTTCTCCTACCATTCACCTTGTCAATAACTTGTTAGTTTTTAATTCATATTTTGTGCATCGTGTATGTGTATGTACATATATCTATAGATGTGTACTACATATTGTGTTTTGTTCTGTATACATGTATGTTTGTACATATACCTTTTTTTTTTCTCTATTTAATGCTTTGTACGAAGTCTACAGTTAAATTCTATGTTGAACTAGTATTATTTTTATTTCGTCAAAGCTCACAAACAGGTGGAATTCCACCTCGTGAGTCGAATCTCCATTTATTCACCATAATATTATTATTATTAGACAACTTACCTGTTTTTTATATATTTAATGTGAATAAATTTTTTGAATTTGAATTTTGAATATTTCATAAGGAATCGGGAAAATAGACTATTTCCGAGCGTGGAGAGGCGCAGCCGAACACGGGAAGTCATGCAAGCATGGAAAGAGTATTTGAGGACGTGTAATGAGCGATATTTTCGTAATATTCTACCTGAAAACCACAAATTGTTAAGAAACATTAATTTTTAAAGATCATCGAACAAGAACATGCATTTTTTTTACCCCGTTGCTAAGGAAATATACATTTCTAGAGAACTATTATTAAAATATCATTCCATTTCGAAATTCAAGTAGCAGCTAATGACACTAGCGCACCATAAAATTTTCTGTGCGGGCGCACGGAAAAAGCCTACTTCCGATGCCATGAATAAGCATGTAAATAGTGTTTATCTACACCCGTACTCTGATAATACACTTATATGCCCACAACTCGTTTTATAATGAAATCCATTACGATACAGATTTTCATTACGATACAGATTTTCAACCAATAGAAACCCATTATTTTTCAATCAAGCATGATGTGCAAGCTTTGCATTTTGACGTTTGTCAAGTCAAAATCAATAGGTATTGAATTTTTGAAGAATTTAGTCAGTTTTCGATAATCGTATGAAAATGTCTTATAGCAGTGATATAGAAGAATTATCAGCGACCCTCCACAGATGTCTCAGACAAGAAAAAAATTCAATCGAAAGGATTATAATTTTCATTTGACAAATGGATAAGATATGTTTTTATTTTCAACCTAGCTATACGGGCTCTCATGTCCGAGTGGTCAAAGGTGCCGGCAGTGGAAAGTTACGTCCAGGTTCAATTCCTTACCTCGGCAGAATTTTTTTTTATTTTTTTCTTCTTTTCATTTCTCATTCTTGTATTTTCCGTGGTTATACCCCATTAATTATAATTTTGTAGAATTCTTCAAAAAAATACGATTGATTACCTACTATTATTGTGTTCAATATAATTACCTAATAATATTATTTTTAGTTCTTCATTATTTATTGGGTGTAGATAAAATAGCGTATGCAACTCTCATGTAATGGTTATTAATACACTCGCATAAACCATACGAAACTCACCTCCGGCTCGTTTCGTATCCCGGTTTATGCTCATATATTAATAACCATTATTACACGATCGTTGCATAATATACTATTTCAGATAGATATAATGAGAAGTATCTAACTTCTATGTCATAAGGGGAAGGGTTGTTTTGACAGACTACATCTTTCCGAATGGTGTCTGTATCCGCGCTTGATTGATAAGCTTCAATTATATCACCTTTTACAACCATAACCTTCACCGATATCTAGATTCTAACCATTATTTTATTTATTCTCAGATACAGGTTATCGTCTGGTGGTTTGTCACTTTCGGAATGTGCAACTTCATTATGCTGATAGCAGCCATAATGTTCGATCCAGAGTATGAAGTTTCCCGCTGGGCATCAGCTCTATACTGGGCATTCGGAAGGAATATCTTTGCGCTGGGAGTAGCTGTGGCAATATTTGGATTCACGATGAAAATCGGATGTAGGTAGTATCTATTTGAAGAACCATACTTTTTTCGTCATTCGGTTGAGCAATCGTAGAATGGAAAGACATGAAAATTCGTTTGATATTATATTCCTAAAATCAACTCATTCGGGAAAAAACTCATTAAATGGCTCCGTATCAAATCTAGTATAGAAATAGACAAACTGAGCCTAACTGAATGCTTTTTATAATTTTTATACTCTACTTTATGTAGTATTCCTTGTATTTTATGAAGGCCACATACGTTGTTGATATTTTTTAAATATATATATATATATATATATATATATATATATATATATATATATATATATATATATATATATATATATATATATGAATTGTGGTTTCGGGTTTCATTCCGTGTTCTGTGGTTTTGATCCTTTGAAGGATAATTGTCACAACGTTTCGGCAAAGTCACATTTGCCATCTTCTAGGTGATGATTGAGTTTCGACCTCCAAACTCGACTAATTAATTCGAGTTCTGCTTCTCAATATATAGGGGTGTTCAATGATGGTATCTTTGACCTGGGCCCCTTCCACTTTCTTCGTTGGTCCGACTTTATTTTTCATTATGTCTGTATGGTAATTACTTGATAAGGTCCGACCTTGTTCCTCTGGTGTGATCGGCTTGTTTTTGTTTTGTGATATGATGGATTTCCACGTTCTTGGTAGTCTTTGGGAGTCATCTCTCTTATTCATACTGATCGGTCGTTTCTCAATTTCGATAGCCTCTCTGATTGTTCGAGAGTAGAAGTTTTCATCGCTCGCTATTATTTTTGTGTTTTCGAAATTGATGTTATGTCCTGTTTCCAATACGTGTTGGAAGATGGAAGATGTGGTGACTTTTCCTTTCACTGATAGTTCATGTTCATCTTTGCGTACGTTGATCCGTCTGTTGGTCTGGCCGATGTAGGACTTGTTGCAGTCTCGACATGGTACTTCGTAAACTCCCTGGGACTCCAGTGGTATCTGGTCCTTCGGATTACGGAGTATCGATCTTATTGTACGTTCTGGTACGAACGAAGTAGCTATGTCGTGTTTGCAGAGAATTCTGCTGATTTTATCTGTGGTTACTTTTATGTATGGTAGTCTGGTTGTTATGACCGGTGTTTCTGTGGTTTTCTGCTGTTTCGGTTTGTTCTTGGAAGCCGTTTTTATAATTCTCTCCGAGTAGTTATTCATTCGTAGATCTCCTCGATCGATCGATTCGTACGTACGCAATGCCGACCATTTCATAGATGTACTGAAAACACAAACCGTTTGTCCAAACGATATCCTTGTCAGCTTCGATGTAACGTCCTTATTCACCCAGGTACCCATCAGAGAAGCACTAGAAGTAATCAAAAAGAAATATAAACCAGAAGAACATATCATTGACTTGGCTAAACATTGCATAAAAAACACGTATTTCATCTATAACGATCAACGATACAGACAAATTGAGGGTGCACCAATGGGCTCACCACTGTCACCAATTATTGCTAATCTCTTCATGGAAGAGATCGAAACCCAAGCAATAGCAATGTCAGACGTGAAACCACAACTCTGGCTGAGATATGTTGATGACATTTTCGTGATTTGGTCACACGGACATCAGGAACTCGAAAGGTTTTTCAATCACTTGAATGAACTCCACCCACGGATCAAATTCACCAAAGAAATTGAAAAAGATAATAAGCTCGCATTTCTCGATGTTTTAATCTTAAAAAAGCCCGACGGTTCGCTAGGCCATACGGTGTATCGCAAAGCAACACATACCAACAGATACCTGAACGCAAATTCACATCACCATCCAAAACAGATTCACGCTGTGGCAAAAACACTAATTACACGTTCAATCAGGTTGGCAGACAACGAACATCAAAAACAAGAGCGGAACACGATATATATATATATATATATATATATATATATATATATATATATATATATATATATATATATATATATATATACCAGTCACGAAATCGTTATTCTCGCAACCCAAGACGTATATAACATAGGAAATGTGATGTTGAGCGCTAAATCATAAGTCTAATTGTGAATCCATTGCATAACTGAAACTGATTTCCAGGGTTCGCAAGATGGATGTGTGAATGGAAATCATTCAACGTTTTCGGAAGACTGACCTACTCCACGTATATCGTTCATTCTGCTGTTATCAGAATAAGAACTGGACTAGTCAGAGAACCTGTCTATGTAAATGGTTACATGATGGTAAGTACTATTTTTTGACCACCACATCCTGACAATTCGAAAGAAGAGATCACTTGGAGTTGGGATCAATTGTATCGTAAGGAAAACTTTCCTCTCCTGCCGAAATTTCGATTCATTAACTATCAGCGCTAGAAAAATGTATATAAAAAATCATTGAAAAACTACTATTACTATGTAATAAGTGTCCGATATTTCACAGTACGATTCCTCAGTTATTTATAAGGTGAAAAGTCCACATAGCTTGTGTCCGCAAGGCCTCCATTCTTGAGATACAGGGTGTTGATAATTTATTTTTATTTTGATTTTTCGTTAATAAATTTTGAAATAATATCGACATTCGAAAAAAAAAATGTATTAGGGGACTTTTCAATATGAGAAATTCAAATTTGGTTTCAGTTTGGCCCTCAACTGTAAGAGGCGCCACCCGTAGGTTTTGGTCTCTTTTGGGGAGTCCCAACTTTGTCGTGCATGTATGTATCACATTTTCCAGATGAAATATCGATTCCTATCTTATTTTTATGTGAAAAAGTTATAATTGTCGAAAGAAGCCACAAGCAGCCGTTTTATATTTTCATTTTGTTCAATCGAAGTATCCAATCACGCGAACTCTCTGAAAATAAAATTATGAAGAAGGCTGCTAAGTTTATTCCAATATTCGTTTTTTGTGCTGTCATGTCAAAAATAATGTCTTGACGCTTAGTGTTATTTGTTATTAGTGTGATATTCACGAAAAAACAAAATAAAAATGAATTTTCAACACCATGTATCTCAAAAATGAAGGCCTTGTGGACCCATGCTTACATGAATTTTTCTCCTTATGAATAAGTAAGGAATCGTCCTGTGAAATATCGGACACTTATTACATAGCATCCTGTAAAAATATGCTCACAGTTGCATTCAGATCTAACGGTTACTGTGCTTTTTGTCCGAACTTTTTTCAACGCATATTAGAATCTAATGTAATGTCCAAATAAAACAGCACATATTGTATTCAGTTCCAGATACACTGTATTCATTCGACCTCAAGGTCACTTGAAGATGTTCCATTTCTTGCTCTAGATCTGGTTCACATATTCTTCGAGCACGTTGGAGTAGATATGACTCCTCTCTTTTGGCTGGGTTGGTGATTCGATAGTGCGTGCAGGTACCTATCCGTGTGCGTGTATCTGAGATCAACAGGGCCATGAAACTGAAGAGTTCAACGGTTCAAAACAGGGAGGACTCTCAGGTTTTTGCAAATGCATATCTGCAATATATCCCGAGGGTCACTGACAGAACTGGGAAACTCTTGAGGAAATATAACATTAAAACGGTTTTCAAACCGACCAAGAAGATCCAACAAAGCCTCAGGTCGGCTAAAAACAAAAGAGACCCACTGTCAGCAGCAGGGGTTTATCGCATACCGGGCACCTGTGGGAAGGTATACATCGGTACCACGAAAAGATACATGGGAACAAGGCTCAAAGAGCATTAAAGGAACTGAAGGTTAGGGCAAACTGACAAATCGGCGGTGGCGGAACACGCACTGAGTGAGGGTGACCACAGGATTCTGTTTGAAAATGCTAAACTGATTGCCCCCAAGCAGGGTTATCATGACCGACTGGTACGGGAGGCGATAGACAATAGACACGGACAATTTCGAAAGAAAAGAGGAAGCATTGAGTCTAAACAGAATTTGGAGTCCTATTCTGAGGAAACCAAGAATAACTAATGAAATCACGGCGGGTAGTGCGGCAACTAATAATGATGCTTATTCTCCGAACCCGACAGAAGTAAATAACACTCCAGACTACCTGCATCAATATAAATCCGCCTTACGAAATCGAAACGTTTAGTCATCGGAATAAGAGATAAAATATGAGTAAGCCTCTGAAGAAGCTAGCCACTCGCCCTAGCGAAACGCTAGGAAGAAATTCCAAAGAACGACAGCCTTCAAACCCGAAGAGAAGTAGTAATACTGAATAATACTAAATAAAAAACTATTCGTATGAAAAACTATACGAATTGTCGAAATATATGTGTCTCAGAATAGAACTTCATATTCGAAGGGGCTATTTCACTCTGCTGGTTCGAACCGAGGTCGGGGCAGATTTTTTCTGTTGCGACAGGCAATTGTCGGCTGGCTAGATACCAAACCTAATAGGTGGAATATCTTGATCGAATACATCGACTGAACCGGTAGCACTATGGGTTTTCCTTCAGTTCGAATAGCAGATGCGATACCGTAAAAATCAGCAATACGCCCCAGAGCACGTCGGCACCCAAGAAAATTGTCCGACCCTTGCCCGCACAAGACCCTGCCTTCTGGGCGTAATAGTGTTTATCATAGGGATGACATAAAATTAAAATAGAAATAATCGACAGAACGATGATTCCTCGATATATGAAAAGAAAAGGGGATCACTTTCCAATAACGAATAAAAGGGCTGTTTGCATTAACATGCATAAAAAGTAACATACCAAAGTTCGTCCTCTGTCTAGGTACCTATCCAAATATGAGTAATTCCAAAAACAAAACAACATTCATGCAGACTAATTTGTTATTTACTAATATTGTTCAATTTTCAACTCAATATTGAACTCTAGCGTAACATGAGAGTCGTGACGCGCACCTCATCATTAGAAGATAAATTAGCCCTGAAAAACTATCCCCCGAAAAAAACATCCCCCTCAACGACCGTCTTCTATTCAACCTGCTGACTTGGTACTAAGTCCCAAACCCCCAACCATATTTGTTCAGTATGAAAAAAACGGCTAACATTTAAATCTCATATTTTGTTACGCTGACGATTATCAGTCATGAGACGAACTGTTATCCCATACTTCTCGAAATGAAACTAGCTCATAGGGTGCTTATATGACTGAACCATTTCAAATTCCATTTTCAACAGTATTAACATTGCAGGAGTTTCCTCCTTTTTGCGAATTTTTACATTTTTTTAATTGCATTAATTTTTACTATTTCAGTTTCTGACCTGCTTCGGTGACGTCGTACTTTCTTATCTATTAGGGGCTCTAATGTGTCTAATGTTCGAGATGCCTATGTCGGCCCTGCAAAAGATCATGTTACCACAGATGAGGCAGGAGACCAACCATCGGAAAGCACCATCTGAGAAGTCTTTGAAGACGTTGGAAAACAGTTTTGCCGACGTGAAAGATCACGAGGAATGTTCCAAAGTGTGAATAAAATTAGAAATATTGTTTTCATATTATTTATGTTGACAGTATGCGGCACCAAACGGCATCAGAGGAATATTCGATGCAGAAACCGATGTTTCCAACTGCAAGATGGTGAACTCTTGCTGAATACATTCAGCCCAATTTTTCGAACTGTATAGGGACCTTTTGTTTTTACTATACTGCCGTATTTTTCCTTCATCTGATACATTCCCAGGAAAACCCCAACCCTCTTGAAAACCCTTGAAACCAAACTACTCGAGGGCCACAAGAGCCTTTAATGAGGCGTTGAGTCAGCTTCAAGCATTTACACAATTAGCGAGGGCGCTTATGAACTTATTCAACACAATTATATCAATACTAGTCCCTAGCCCCCCAATGTATTTGATATAAAACTCATATAACCACTGCATGAAGCAGGGGAATTCATTGAACTGCAAAATTATCTTTCAATATCATTGACTACAATAATGATATCACGTAAAATATAAAGCAGATTTGAATTTTCATTTGAATAAAGCACTTACACACTGTTTATGTCACTAGTGTAAGGGCGCTTTGCAACATATCTGTAAATAAGTTATTGTCAGTATTGTCAATGTCCAATTTTTGAGAATATGTATCCTTTCTAACATTTTGAAAATGAATGTAGTACAAAATAGAATCTAGAACGATTTGTTACATACGATCTCTATAAAACTATAAGGAACAAATGCCAGTTTAACAAAAACAAAAAAAAAACATCAGATTACTTATCTTTTATTGATATAAATTTTTTTTCATGTCTCTTGAATTTTTCGATATGATATATGATATTTTTTAGGTTTTCGGGCAGACTGTTATGAATTTTGATTCCGGTGAAGTATAACAATTTTTTTCCAATATCGCTTTTGAATTTTGGAGTTTTCAAATGATGCTGTTGTCGGGGCATGGCCCAGCTCTTCAGGTTGACTGACAGTCATTCGATATCTGAAGTTAAGCAACGCCGAGCACGGTTAGTACTTGGATGGGAGACCATGCAGGGAAATACCGTGTCGAAAGCCCGTACAGCTGCAGCGGGATAGCATATTATAGCTCGCAGACAATATATCAATGAGCACAAGATATATTGAGGATATGCCGTCCTTCGGAGGGGACGTAAAGCTATCGGTCTCGAGTCCATGGATGTTGGGCTCGTTAAAGATCCCTACTTTTGGTTGGATTACCAGAGGGTTCGGCAAAATTTCCGGTTGGGGAAAGTGTGCTCACCAGCGTCGGTGATTGGCCTTGGTAGCGGAAATAAGCCGACGTTAAATAAAGAAATAGAAGAAGAAGATGCTGTTGTCTTGTAAGATGATTATGGCTAATAGAAATCATGACATTATATATATATATATATATATATATATATATATATATTCGATTGTCAATTTTCCAGGTTTATCTATTTCAGCTAATCGATATGTCTTTGAGATTTGAAAGTTAGCGATTCCTGTTTGGAATCGGTGTGATCAATGACTTGCATTTTTTCGATGTATTTTTCACGGTCATCTTGGGTGACTGGTTACGCACTTTACTGCTAGATCGTCACTGGAATTTGGTTCCCAAAATCGAGACACGTGTTTTCCTAAACATTAATTTTCTCAAGCAGAATGCAACCGTTCAGAAAGATTGGAAGGCGATTTGTGTCACTGCTGCGAATAACACTGAAGAATGTTCGAAAGTGTAAACAAAATTAGTTACATCATTTCCGTATTATATATCGAGACAGGATGTGTTGATAAAAATGGTATGAAAAAAATATTTCATTTGAAAGCGAGATGTGCTGATCGAAAATGAAAATCGTTCTTTTTTGTATAAACTTATCGACAATTTGCCTTAGTCAAATGAAAAGTTTGCATTTCTTGGTTCCGAATACTTTCTCTAACACATACCTTATTTGGTTTGCACAGCTACAAGCTGTACATATTTTCCAATTGTTCTCGTTTCACTACATATGGAAAAAATTGAAGAGGGACCAAATGAAAAAAATTGCAAGTCAAACAATTTTTTTCATCTTTCATTACACTCAACCAGTACAGTTTTATTCAGATTTTCTCAACTGAAATGTCAGGGTCCCAATGAATATTATTTTATATTCCTGTACAATTCTCACTAACAATAGGTTTACAAAACCGCGACACGTGCTACGCTATACAAGAGCTATGCAGGATAAAAAGTATTATCAGTGATAACCGTACAGGAACTTGTATTTTTCGGTAAATATGGATTTTCATCAAGTATCGACGAGTTCAATTCAACCCGATGTGATAACATGGCATAGAATACTGACAGTGAACGGTATCAACAAACTGAAATATCAAGGAAATCTGCAAAAATGCTCCGAATTTCACCCTTACTCTACCAGAAAAAATGGTGATCATCTGAAAAGTTTTCACACATTGAATATAAAAAATCACACAGATATGCAGGTAGTCATCTCCACAACTCACTGTCAGAATCACTAAAAAGCCCTTTTTTATAAAAAAAAAAAAATTGAACCTAATTCAATTGAACCTCTTGTTTCGAACTGCTTTTATAATTCATCTTGATTTTGAAATGATCAATTATATCGATCAGAAAATCTCAAGTGATTGTCACACAACCATTATTAACATTCTTTTTTCTCGATCATTCAAAAAATACTCATATCTGATGTGTTGCATATATTTTTTATTTTCTTATATGTATGTTCGTATATTTCATTGTTCAGAGATTTTCATGAAGAAAAATTTAAGACTTGAATCTTTATTAGGTTCTGAGATAGAAGGCAGAGTTTGTTTATGAAACGTAAACAAAAATTCGTAATTTTTATAACTATTGGTTCTTTCATTTTTAATAAGCAATTTTGACTTATAACAACGGATAAGACTTTCGAACAAACTTACAGGAATCCAAAAATTAATACTGATGAGTAATGTGCGTAGTTTCATAAATATTAATTCACAAATTACAATCACTTGGAGCTCTGGACATATGATGTGTAGACAATCAAAAGGCATTCTGAAATGATGTAACAAAGAAACCACATTTCATTTTTTTGAATCCTCGATTACCTCAGAATGCACAATTGCTATCACAATTTTATTTTCATTTGAGAAAGGTTTGCTCTAGTAAATGATTCGATCTTCTGTATCGGTTATATGTCGAAATGCTGTTTCATGAAACGAGTTACAATAGGTTGCCGAGTTTTAACAATATACTTTCTGCTGAAGTTTCAATAACTCATTATATAGTTATGTTCAAATTAACCGTTTTTCCCATTTTATATATTTGGTGATTATAATTTACTGAGGGTCTCATTATATTCAATAAATTACAATAACTCTTAGTCAAATCGAAAGATAAAATCCAGAAAAGGCGGAAATATACGAAACCAGTTGCAATCACTGATGTATCAGGAAGTACATTGGTCAAAGCCGACACGATATCAAAACTCGTTCGGAGATTATCTCCTTTTATTAATTCGATAGATGAGAATCCAGTGCAATAGTTCAATGAAATTGAATATTTATAACGAAGAATTAACTAAACTATATTCCTTCAGTTAGATAACAGTTCAAATCGTAAAGGTAGAGGTTCTTTGGGGTAAGTTACCAGCTTGGTATTGTCGAACTCCAGTATGTGATCCTTTTTTGTCAAATTCACTCTCAGCGAGGAAAGGATATGGAAGATACATAACTCCACATGAACAGCAGTTAACCTGAAACCTGTGAAAATAAGAGTATTAAATTAAGTTAAGTTGTGATTTTAAACAGTTAATATGGGACTGTACACTCTATCTCATTACCACCACTACCCACATCCATTACCGACAACCGACATATGAAGATAATTTGTATATATTTTCGACAACCTGTTATTCAAATATGACTCTTCAGCTGTGGTTACTATTCTTTAGTCACATATGTATCCACAGCTAACAATTTAAAAAATTGCATTTCACACCCTGGTATATCAATAGTCGTTAAAAAGTACCTATGATATGAAACTCGCAACTCGTTCCATAATATACTAATTTCGTGTATGGGCGCTTAGGTTTCACTAATTTTCTTCCACACAAGGTATATTTCGGCACCAAAACATTCATTGAGGCTTCTCGATTCTATTCAGTGAAAGGCAATCCTTCTTATTAGTGATTCTTCACTCACAGACTCGCTCACTTCATTGGAACATCGCAGAAGGGTCGGAGACTTTTCTCTCTTCTATCGATATTTTCACTGTCGGTGCACTTCTGAATCGTTGTCAATCGTTGCACCCTTGGCAATATCTACACGGATGACTCGACGAGTACAGAATTCCCACCCCTTTAATGTGAATTCGGAGACCTGTCGAACCTCTCTTGCTCAGGGATATTTTTTCCATAGAACAGCTGAGCTTTGGAAATCTTTGCCGAGGGGTTTTTCCTGAGGCTTACAAACTCCAAAAATTCAAAGTGAATGTTAACTCTATTGATTCACGCGATGTTCTTCGAACATTAGAGGGCTTCCCTTTCGTGTGAATCTGCATATAAAAAAAAATGTTTCCACATAATCTAACAATAACAGAAACCTCTTTGACAAATCACTAGTGTTTTGTATGGAACATCACATAATCATCCATGTTAGCAAAATTTTCATTGAAAGCTCAATATGAAAAGGTTTTTTAATGTCCATAGAGGTTACTTCTGGGATCGAATGAGTAATTTACCTAAATCGTGAGGTAAAACTTATTTTAATTAGCTGATGCTCCTACCGTTATGTCCTAAATTATCAGGAACTAGTTCAACACATATTTTTCCATAGAAATTTTAACAGTGAAAATATAAAGTTTTTAACCTCCACTATCAAAAATCAAAATATACAGTTCCCAACATAAGTTTAACTTCTTCCTCGTCTTGCACTAGAATCATTACCTTTAATCTAAACGTGTATGCATATACAGAGTGTCCCAAAAGAGTGTCGTAATTTATCAAGGATTGCATCTCTAAATAATGTTTTTTTCAATTGTATTTCTCAATAGTAATAGCCGAAGATCACTGATAATTACGAATACTCCAGTCATTGGAGAGCAAAAAAGGCATTTGCTTTTGGCCCTGATGGAAAAAACAAATTTTCTACCTTAGGAGGGGTGCGCGCAATCCGCCATCTTGGAAAGGTACAAAAAATTGTTGGCTTCGATTTAACTCCTTAAGGGTTGATCCCACGACAAAAATATGCCATAGAAATTTTAAGAGGATGAAATTCCTTACAATTATTGTCATACTTTTTTCATCATGGTCTAACCTAATAATATATCCCAAAACCAGAATTATTCCACCATTTGCACGGCAAAAACCTCCATTGACTGGAGTACAAATAAACTTACAACAATTTTTGCAACAAGCGATATGACTCAGCAATGGGTATCGGAATTATGAATTTTCATAACTTTTCCTGGGCTATCAGACATAAGAGTATATCTAGTCGGAATTATGATTTTTCATAACTTTTCCTGGGCTATCAGACATAAGAGTATATCTAGTAGAAAAGGCACTAGATCGGACTCCGTGTTTATTGTTTCGGAACGGGACTTCTCCAAAGCAAAATGTGAACTTTAACATTTAGAAAGCAAGACTTTCGTCAAATAACTTGCAAGGTTTACTTAGTTCTTTATCTAGAATTCAAGCTCATAGACAATTAGGAAAAAAGTGAAATATGGTTGTCTTGAAACTCTTGTCATAAGAACAGCCTATTCGATATTTCACACCGAACACAGTAATGTCGATATTTCTACAAATAATAATTATTCCACTATTTACACGGCAAAAACCTCCATTGAGGGTCGATCACAAAATTTTATTGGGTAGGTATATTATATCGAATAGGGATAAGGGAAATAGTCCATGCCTGGTTTCAAAATTATTTGTTAGATAGAAAGCAATTTGTCTACATGGAGAAAAGATCCAGTTCACTCAAAACTGTCTTATGTGGTGTTCCTCAAGGATCCATTCTTGAACCGGTTCTTTTTCTCGTGTATATAAATTCTCTCTCCAATTTAGATTTGAAAGGAAAAATCAAAATGTTCGCAGACGATACATCAGTAATATATGGGGCAAATAATAAACATGAAATTGAAGTTGATATGTTAAAAGATCTCCAAAAAATATCATCTTGGCTGATAAGTCACAAATTATTGTTGAATTTCGAGAAATCTTCATTTATGTTTATCTCTAAAAAATCGAATTTATCAAAATCTGACCATCCCATCAAAATGGATAATGAAATCATCAAATATTCTTCTATTGTGAGATTTCTGGGCATATACATAGATGAACATTTGACATGGAGTAAACATTTGGAAATTCTGAGAAATCAGATCTCTCCAATTATAGGAGTATTTTTTATATTGCGAAATTTTCTGCCTTTGAAATATTTGAAAAATTTATTTTTCTCTGGTATATTCTAGATTTCAAGACCTAATTCTGGTTTGGGGAACAGCAACAAAAACCTTATTGAGACCTCTGAAAGCTTTACAAAATAAATGATTTAATGTATGTATAAATTTGATTATAGAGAACCTACAAATGTATACAAACCCAATCAACTGTTAGATATATCTTCAATACACACACTAAAACTCTGTACGTTCATTCATTTGGTTGAAAATAAATTGAAACATTCTAATCTCATATTCAAAATTGATAGTGACCAACATGACCATTCAACCAGATGTTCAAATAATTTATCAACAATGAAATTCAGATCAAACATAGGACAACAATCAATTTATTACAACGGAATAGTGTTATATAATGGATTACCTGATGCAATAAAAAAATTTGGAAAATTCAATTTCGAAGTTAATTTAAAAAAACATTTATTGCGATAGGTGAAGGACAATTTAATTTTATTTTCATTGTTATTAACTTTTTATTTCTGTGCAAAGTCTGATTTCATTATCTTACTTTATTTTTATTTTTTCTCTCTATTTATTTGATTCATTATTCATTTGTTTCTAATTTTCCCTTCTATAAACTTGTGAGTTCCTTGGGAAATGAACATTATTCCAAAATTCTTTGCCGTATATCTAATATTCTCATCAAGGGAAATCCTCGGATGAAGGTGCTTTCCCAGGTTACTAAAGTCAAGAATAATACCGCCAAAAAGTTTATTTGGGACCAGGGACTTTTTTTTAGGAAAACAATAGTATTCCTCCAAAATATGACTATTTTCCTAAGTAAAACTGAACCCAACCAACCTTTTTACCAAAACGTCATTGAATTAGTATCTGATTAGTAATAGCAGGTATACCTATACTGTTCCTTGAATCCAATCCGAATGGAATGAACGTGTTGGGTTTGATATATTTGATATTGTCTTCGAAAAATCTGTCTGGATCGAAGGTCTCGGGATGCGGAAAATTCGTAGGATCATGATGTACCCCAAATATCGTGGCAAATATGAGGCAATTATCTGGAATGTCTAGCCCCAAGTCCTTCACATTATATCCCTTTTTGGGTTGTTTGGTAACTAATGGGACTGGTGGGAACTTCCTCAACGTTTCTGGAAGAGAATTCAAATTAGAGATATAACTTGGAAATATAATAGTCGTTCAATGAAAAAACAGATTGTCATAAAGTCTTTAGTTTCTAAGGAAAGTATGTTGAATAATGTTGGATATTTTGAATAGTTGATTACAAATGTTTCATTACTATCTCTAAAACAGAGAGCCTACAAGGTCTATTGAATTTGACGAAAATTTACTATTTTGGGAAGCTAGAATAATCTGTTTTCAGGTCGAAATTATCATTGGTTGTTTTCGAAATTTGCACCAAAGAATAGAATTGTTGAATTTTGTTTTTTGGTATAACTGGCTCCATTTCTAATGATATAAAAGAAGTCACAGGATCTTTAAATACTGTTTCATATTTGTCAAAATCTGAAATGATCTAATTCTCAATGCGATGTTTCGTTCAGTAGATTTCATCATCATTATTTTTTTAAGGACTTCTTGTTTTTTTTTCATACATTTTGTAGCCAATGATATGAAAAATTTATATGTATTACAATACATGTGCTTCCCGATGTTTTTCTTTTTCCTGCTGAGAGCTATCTCAAAAAAAGGACCAATAATTTTTTGAGTCTTGAACTCAACACTACATAACATAACCTCCGCATGAGAAAATGTAATCTGCCTAGTAACAAACAGGAGAAAAGTAATGTCAAAATACTCCAAACCATCCACACACATATCGCACGTCACATAGAAAATCGACACAACTCAAAATTCAGCCAAAAATCAAAAATATTTTTACTATTGTTATAAATAGTTGGTATGATAACATACAAGAACACTAAAGTCAAACTCGGGTCCTATTAAAAATTCTCCAATATTTTGGGGTTCGAATATATAACTAGGAATAATGTGACGTTCCACATAAATGGGCTTCATTGAAAATTGGCCTTTTCTAAGCTGACACTCTTCTATGTGAAATATTGTTATACATAGTTGAATTTTTTATGACAGTGGCTACTAAAATCGATGAAAAGAACTAGAAGTCCATGTAAAAGAAACACAATCGATTATAAAACGTCGCATTGAAAATTGGTTCATAGCAGATTAGAAAAAATTAAAATCAGTATCGAAAGATCCTCTGACTTTTTTTATGCTATTCGAAATGGAGGCGGTTAGAGTGGTCTCGGTAGTGTAGTGGTTAGCATATCTGCCTATCAAGCGGAAGGCCGGGGTTCGAATCCTCGCCGGGCCACCGTGCTGGGTAATCGCACGTTAAAAGGTAAGGCCTCGTTGATCCATAGCTCGCACAAGTTTCGACTTCTGAGGGTTGACGTTCGTCAGCTGGTTAACGAAAACGAACAATTTTTAGAGATAAATTAACAAAATTCGACAACCACTCATATTCTCGTTCTGAGAAAATAATGTTTGATTCCTAAAAATAGGAAACTTTCGTCCAATTCAGGCGACCTGTAGGTCTTGCCATTTTCGAAATAGTGTAATCAGCTAAAAAAAGACTGTTTTTCTATAATTTTATTTTTTCATTTCTCAGGAAAACTCAACACACCCATGAAAATTAGTTTCCTTCAATGACTAAGAATAGTTTTGGGATGTGAAAATACATACATATCACCTTCTTTATTAAGATTCAGTAAAAAAATATCACATTACATATCGTCGGTCCTAAAGCAAAATCACGAATCTGTAGATTCCTCATTTCAAAACAACAAGGTCTCTAGTTTCTATTTTCACACATTAGCGGTTTTTCAGTTACAGAAATGACTTGAAGAGGTTTCTTTTTCTTTTTCACATTCGTGGTTTCCCATCGGAACCGACAATATGGAAATTAGATATAAATGTGAATACAGTCTTTCCAGAATTCTAAACAATATTCAGAATGTTGGTGGATATGCGAGAATACTTCAAATTGACCAATGAATAATTCATATTCTTCATTGGCGTACTGTTTTAGGAGGAAAATGGGATCCATTTACACGAAAATTTAGGAATCGACATAAATGAAAATCGCTCGGAAAAGTTTTCTCACATTCGATTCAGCATCACAAAACTCCTAGTACAAATTCATATACTCTCCAGACCACATTTCCATCTTCAAATGACTATCAATAACAAAAATGTGGTATGAGCTTCATTGGAAGAATTTTTAGTTAGGAAGTTTTTTGCTGAAAACACGATTCCTGGTCTTTCATTCGCTGAGTTTTCATACTGAAAAGTTTTTGGAGATGCTCAAACAGAATTTGAAAATCATTTATATCGACCCTTAATATATTTTTCAAGAGAAATAAACCGCAATTCCATCTGTAACACATGACACCTATGAAAGATATGTTTGTTTTTCGTCAGTTCCAAGTATTTTTCTGTATCTACCAAAATAAATATTGGAAATTGCTTTTCGTTAAAGAAAGATGCAAGGAAAATATCATTGAAAGTATAAGATGCTGTTATGATAATTTTAATTGAGATTTTTTTATTTTAGGTTTGTCACTTTTTGGTTTTCCTTGTTGTTGTTCCAGCTGAAATCTCACTGAAAAACTTGAAGTTTCAAAAACCATTGAGTTACTAACATACAGTTTGGGTATGACACTAAAACACCACAAAAAAGATTCTAGAAAATTATCATCAGATCGCACAGATCTGATGGAATTTGAATGGTTTGTCTCAATATGGAAATGCCTGGTGATTATTACTATCATCATCATACATGAATAAATCCATCATCTATTCCTAATGTTTTCATTCACGAATTCCCTTTCTGGTATATCCAGACGACAAATATTGAAACATTCTTAGGTCATCACCAAAAACTCGATGAGGTATCACATTCTGATATGTATTTCATTTCAATCTACAATTTGGTAATTAGGAACAGATGAGTTGTTTCTATACCACGTAAATGAAACGGCTACAAAATTGGAAACATTTCACACTATCCAATGAGAATCACTCCACAGACCTGAATAACAGATTTCGTACAACTTTCTCGGAATTTGCACGAAAAACTAAATTCATGAAATTATTCACTGATGATGTCAAATGAAACCAGTGTTACCCCAACAACGCCACCTATGGCGGAATTGTCAAAATCAAAGAAAATACTAACATGTCATCGATAAACTCATAGGTAGTTTAGTTGTACCTAACACGCCTATGGTAGGGAACATAAAAATTATCAGCAAAAATATGCAGCATATGCTAAACATTAGAATACAAATCACAATAACAAACAATAGTTCACCTTTAACAACCGCTTCCAAGTAAATCAGGTGGTGTAAATTGTCCAAATTAATCGAGCTGTTGTACTTGTTGAATCTTCTAGTCTCTCCAATCAAGTCCTCTTGTATTTCGGGATTCGAGGCTAATTCGTACAAACAAAACAGAACTACAGAACAACTGTTGACGATGTTCTCCACTGCGATTTCTATAATTTCGTCTATTATACCTTCTGACTCTGAATCATCTTCGGGGGTGTCTATAAAATACTGAATAACGTCTTTTTCTCTAACGTCCTCCTTCTTTCTATATTCACATGTGCTTTTTATGAAGCCCTTCAACTCCTTGTTCGTTGTTTTTTGTTTGAGAATAGGTAAGACTAAGGTAAGGTAGTGCCAGAAACTGGACGTGATTCGCTTCTCAGCTTTTTCAATTAGTATTCCCGCCAAATCATTTTTGAAACCGAAGGTAAGGCAACTTGTTTCAGCAAGGAAATTGAGGATGACGTCTTTAAGGGATCTATTTTGCCCAATTTTTTCTACGAAACTAGGCTTGAGCGTGTTGGTGTTCACTATCAGCTGTTCGAGTAAACCATCAGAGAATATTCTGAGAATCTTTTTGTAATCTTGGACGTTTCTCTTGCGGTAAACATTCTCGAACCCTTTGTCGTCAGACAAAATTTTGAAAGTGAGACTAGGATGGACAACGAGTATACCGGGTTTCAGGAACAGAAAGAATCCAGCAAACTTGTAACCTTTCCTCTTGAACTTGTTGTAATACTTCCACAGGTAAACGTACAGGTTTGTGTTATGGAAAATAATGTCCTTGATATTCCCATAAGGTGCAGAAGGTGTCACAGCTCTCGGGATTTTGTGTTTTTCGAAAAAACTGTAGCACCTCAGGATGTACCAGAATATGGCTATCACAGCGAAAGTAAGAGAAGTTATCCATGAGATTAATCTATTTTCATCGAGGTAGTACAGGAAACTAGTCTTGTCGTAAGGATTACAGTATGTCATTTTGGCCAGGGCACGCCTATATTGCAACACACATTTTCAAATGTTCGAGCACTGTTAAGCACTACATGAGCATGTTAACACGGTATCTATCCGTCTTGCGAGACTGAACCAAATATTGACTCTGTCGCGTATTGCGCAAAGCATTAAAATCGACTTGAATCAAGTTTTCAGTATGGAATCATGTGATCGGCATATGTGAGGTTTGTTAGTCTTGAACGGTACAATGGTTTGACCCCCTCTATGGAAATGCGTGGTAAGGTGCTTGTTTCTACCATGATTTCGGTGTCATGTTTCGAATGTATCGGGTTCTTTAGAAAATAACAGTGGTGTACGGGCGAGATTTCAGCCTGAAAACAAGTTGTTGTTGAGTGCAATGAAAATTATGTGTTATCGATATCTCAGAGTTTATTTTGATTCGTCAATTTCGGAACCAATAAAGTATTAATATATGTAAACTAGTCACTAAAAATAATAAAAGGACTGCGTTGTGAATTTTCAACTAATTATTCAGGGAGCTTGGAAACAACACGAATCAAACGTAATATTTTCATAAAACACTGCTGTTATTGCTTCTACAAATTCACGGTGGGCCAAACGTAAGCGGGAGTCCTTTAATTGGTTCCATCAACAATAGATACTGGAAATTCCATTTCAGTTCTATTTTGAGAATTGTTTCCGAAGCAAAAATCGTAATAAATCATAGGGAACTTCAAAAAAAGTTTCTCCAAGCTTGATAGTCTCTGCAAAAATGATGGAGTTTCTAAACCTCTTTATAAAAGGCAAGTTCATGTTGTAGCTGTGATTAACGATAAGAGTGGCAATGAGGGCAGCGCAAATTAAATGTCTCTGATGTGCTTCGACAATAAGGACGATCTTTGCTTTGCAGGTTGAACAAATGAAAATGAACGATCAGATAGGAAAGAACCTTTCGTGTAAATATAGAAATTTTTGTAGATATCAATTACTTAAACTGATATCATTTGCATTCGACGAAAACGAAACCAAATTTAAAGAACAGAATTAGTTATTCATATAATATCTTTGTTGTAATTCAATTCAAATGATAGTTCATAAACATGTTTCATAATTAACATCTAATACTTACTGCTTGTATGAATGAACTAATTTTACTTGTGTGTTGTTGTAATCACTTTGACAGCCAACTTCATCCCATAACTTGTCATGAACAAATCTATTATGATAGTTTTTATTTTTTGGTCTCACAAGGCGGGCCTGGCAAAGATTGCACTTATTAAAGTGACGATAACCATACCAACTACCTCCGATAAATACACAGATCAATTTGTCACCGCTCTTTTCGTTACTTGGCCACCAAGCGCGTCTCAACGTGTTACTACAATATAAATACCAACCCACAAAATAATGAGAAAATAATTTTTAGCTTTCTGCTTTCAATCAAAAAATTATATTTAAAACTTCTATGACAAAAGTAAAATAAAAGAAATGTAGAAAACAGTCTCTTGATAGGTAGGTGTATATAATCGAAAAACGTTTTGATTCATTGACAAAAAGAAAAAGTCCAAAGACTACTCTCCTGCCTATATGGCACAAGACGGTCACCGGGTTACATATACATATACCAAGCATATGAAAATTGAATCAAATAGATAGCATGCATAGAAAATATCTACACAATAAACCAAAAATAGGGATTCTATTTGAAGAAAAATCTCACTCATCAGGATAATATCTCATTCAAGGCCATGAAAGAAATTGTTTCGCTCAGGAAAAAAAATCTTGATCTATTCGGTGGGAAAATAGATATATAATGGAACACTAACTGGATTTACGAAAGAATTCCAAAATATTCAATACGCGACAGGTCTGTCACCACTTTCAATTGACATTTGGGTGACATTATTCATTCTTTCCATAACAAAACAAGCAATTGTTATAATGATGATCAGGAACTTGGGGGGAGAATGAAGTTTGAGAAATTATTCCAAGGTTTTCATCTCCTCCGAAGCCAAAAATAGAAATTACAACACCTATGGAATATGCAAAATAATCATGATATGTTTTTCGAAATGAAAATCAAAATATCATTTTCCATCACTTTCTCATTACTTTATTTTGATTCTGTTATCTATCGCCCAGCATCCTCACTAGCTTCTGAACTGACGGCTCAAACTGCATAGATTTCTGTAATTTCAACATTCATCGAGCGTGGATATAGCAAGATAGATGTCGCTTAGCGATTATAATGATTTGTAGGTAATTTTTGTTCTCTGAAGATACCATGGCACTCATTTTCTTTTCACCTCCAAATTCGGTGTGAGGCCTTCTAGAGGCAATCCCTATCCTGTACCAGTCTTAGTTTCGATTACGAAAATTCCATTTTTTTACACAAAACTCGAAATATTACAAGAACCGGAATAGACAGAGGAAAACGGCTTTCATTACCGTGATATGCGTGTCGCAACGCATCTCTGTGCGAATTTTCAGGCGAATCTATTTTCAATTTTCGATTCGAAAAAACTCTACGGGGTTAACCTGAAGCATAACGTTAAGTCGTTTGTTTATTTCCATAATCATATTTTCTATTTATCGTTTATTATTCTAATCTTTGTTGATTTAATCATCAAAAAATGAATGTTTAGTAGGAAAAGAAGCATATTCAACGACATAATAAACTTAAAATTCATGAACTGACGGAAAAAAAAAAGAATTTGATCACTATGTTACACCTGATTATGACAATCATCCCCATATCTCATAAAGACTATGAACCTGAAATGACGACAAAACACCCAGATTATGACATTTTACTCATTGCGAAGAATACTGAAACGTTTCAAGCGTTTATACAGGATTTTATTGTATAGACATGTATTTTTTTTGTGGTTGTATTTTATACCTTATTGATTGTATTTTATACCTTATTTATATTTATATTACATTGCATTGCTGTTTTATACTAGTATAGGATAATCACGTACAAGCTTTCAAGCTTCTGTGATTTTTTCATGTTTATTTCATTATATTCTCTATTTTCCTTTCTTGATTCTGAAATAAACATTATTATTATTATTATTAATTCTGTCAGTTCGTTTCGCGTCTTGAATCGTCATCGTTTGGCGATGCTAGGAGTTGTTGTCATTTCGAGGGAAGTTTTCTCTAATGATAATTTTCCTTCATCCTATTCGTAATCATCGATTATTCGATCTGCCGCTGGATGGCGATGGTATGAGGTTTTGTCTTTAACATTATTTACAAACTACACCTTTTCCAATTGTAATTCAGAAAATATCAATCGTTATTTAGATTAGTCAAATGTAATTCAGAAGATATCAGTTGTAATTCAGAATAGTCAACTGTAATTCAGAAGATATCAATTGTAATTCAGAAGAGTGAATTGTAATTCAGAAGATATCAATTGTAATTCAGAATAGTCAACTGTAATTCAGATCTTGTCAATTATAATTCAGAATTTGTTAATTGTAATTCAGAAAATATCAATTGTGATTCAGATTATACATCCAATGGAGACAATCAGACCGTTAGATAGCGACAGATTTTGGTGCCCCATTTTCGCATACAAGCCTCGAATAGGGTTGAAAAGGACATCGATTCTAAGTATAATGAAGGGAAATTTACGCGTCGCCCGAGGGGAGAACATATGAAAAAATCGATTTTCCGAAACAGAAATGAAATGAGTTCGGCGCCCATTTTCCCACATGCTCACTGAAATACAATTACTGTATTTTTGTTTGGGGCAGCCGCAGTGTATCAGTTATTTTCTCTACATATATGTCCATTATATTTGTGAATTTTCTGTATATTCTTTTTGTTGTATGAATAAATATCATTAATTTATATTAATAAATCGAAAAGTAGCAAAAAATACCCATCATTTATACTAGCTATAATATACCTAAGTAGAAATGATAACCGAATGAAGATATCATTATTAACAAATTAATGATAACACTGCATATAAAATAAACATTTCTATAATATTTTGCAGCTTTTTCATGCATAAGTAATATGGTCATGTGTGACACTCAAACCATACGTTATATAGTCTAAGAATCACTTTTTCTCTGAAATATGCAAAAGGACTGGTGTGGGAAAATAGTAAATATCAATTTTTTTCCCTATTGGTGTTTTCGCAGTGTTCTCAGAATTGTCGTGCCAGTACTGAATGCCTTTTGTGTTCTTGATCAAACGTATACGTCTGCATATCGTTCATTTTCTGAATTACAATTGATATCTTCTGAATTACAATAGACAAGATCTGAATTACAATTGATATCTTCTGAATCACATTTGATCAATCTGAATTACAGTTGATTATTCTGAATCACAATTGATATCTTCCGAATTACATTTGACTAATCTGAATTACAATTGATATTTTCTAAATAACATCTTATATTATCTGAATTACAATTGGAAAAGGTGTAGCCTTGTGCGCCTATTTAGAAAAACCCAGATGAAAAAAACTACGTGGAGTTCAATACGATTATTTGAAGTGGCCTTTCTGAACGGTTGTTAGAAAAGTTATTATGTGCTTTTGATTTTTATTATATCTGGTAAATATTTTAGAACCTCAGGGGCCTTTCCGAGGAATTCAGTGATTGCTTACTGGAACCTTGTTGCCTGGTCTAGGTGAGAAAATACACATGTTATTGTGAAACACGTATATTTTACTATTTTAGCGACCTTCAGTCGCCGCCATGATAGCTGGATATTTATTCAATATTTTCTTCTAGAATATTCTTCCTGGACATAATTTAACGTACAACAACTGGCAAAATAGAATAAACCTGTTCAGCGGTTTTCTTCTGTTTGGTTTCGAACATTTTTCCTACTCCCTCTCAAACCTCTGGTAATTTTGCGACAAGGACATGAAAATCGTCGTAGAACCACCAAATTCGGTGTCAGGCCTTCTAAAGGCATCCCCTATCCCTTTCAAATCTTAGTTCCGTTTTTTAAAATTCGATTTTTTTTCACAAAATTCGAAATATCTCGAGAACCGATCTAGATAGACGAAAACGGCTATCATTTCCGTAATAAGCGTATCACAACGCATCTCTGTGCGAAAAGTCACGCGAATCTATTTTCAATTTTTGACCCGAAAAACGCAAAGTTGTTAAGTTAAACCTCTGTTTATTTTTCGACGAAAACATGAAACTCGTCGTAGAGCAGCCATATTCGGTGTAAGGTCATTCAAGGGCATTTTCTATTCCTTTTCAGTCTCAATTGCGATTATGAAAATTCGATTTTTTTCCCAAATTCGAAATATCACCAGAACCGGTCTAGATATAGAGGGAAACAACATTCATTTCCGTAATATGCGTATCGCAACGCATCTCTGTGCAAATTTTCAGATAAACCCATTTCCTATTTTCGAACCAGAAAAACGTAACCGAAACATGATCTCTCTGAAGTCACCAAAGTCGATGTAATGTCTCAAAACCCTCTCATCTGCACTAGCCTGTTTGGATTATTAAAATTACATTTTTCTTACATAATATTCAAAGTATATCCTGCCATCTGCCTGTCAGTAACCCAACTATCAAGGCTGATTTTCTACAGGTTGTCTCAAGTAATCTTCACAAATTAATAGTTTGACCATTGTATATAGACTACCTAGTAGGCTAACGCTAATGTATTAACCGTTGGATAGAAATATCATCGCTACAGCGATCTTTTTGACCGGCACGTGGAGTCGAGACAGGCCCGTATTGAAAAAATTGTAAGCAAATCAATCAAAAAAAGTTTACTAATAAACTATGAGTACTCTTCGCTTGAAATAGTGTAATCTTATTCGTAACATTGAAGTGGAGTGTTAATTCATGAATATTTCTACAAATACGTATGAAAAAAATCTGACCTGAATAATTCAGTGATTTAGACAAAACTAATAATATAATTGAGTTATCAAAAAAACACTTTATTGTGTGATTTCCACTAGACAGTTTGCCAAATCGCTACACGTGCTTTACTACACAATAGCTTTTTCAGGCCTACAGAAGCTATTCTATAGTGAAACACGTGTAGCGATTTGGCAAACTGTCTAATGGAAATCACACAATTGATTTTCGATGAAATTTTTATGTATTTTCACCAAGTCGGCCATTTAAGTAATATAATTTGGAGTAAATAGATCCATATTATATGTAGTTGAATATTGGAATGTAAGTAATGCATAAAAAACAGTTCTATTTTTTATTGAGGTGGCGGTTACTCGAAGGAAACCATAGTTGTGAGACTATAAGGTTAAACACGATTAAATTTCCACATAATGTAATGTCTTCGCGACATGTTTCGATACACTGTATCTTTTTCAAGCGAATGTACTATGAACACTGTGTTTATTCAAATTAAATTTAATCGTGTTTTACCTTAAAGTGTCATAAACAACAGTTGTCAAACACGTTATGGTTTAAGCGAACAGAAGTCCTGACAGATCAGTACATACCGAACACAAATGTTGTAGTTCAGTTTTTCAATCACATCTCGGATCAGGATTTTTGATCACGTGACCTGAGGTGTATCGAACAATTCTACCTGAGGTCATTTATTGTGAGCTCTGAGCGCTAACTTGGCCCCAAGGTGTCGTTTATAATAAATCGAAGAGATAGAGAGTGCTCGGAGCGAAAGCATAGGTGCCCGAAGCGTGCATATAGAGGAGGGTTTAAAGACATACATTTATAATAAATTTTTTTTATAGAAATTCAACTATGCTGTAAGATTGATAATTTTACATTTTTAGTGCCTATTCGAGTTTTCATTGATTTCGAAACAGTCTTACAATACTTATGAATTAATGTTCTTAATAATAATTTCAGTATATACTGTCTATGTTCTCTACAGGTTTCATTGATGTGCCACCAATTGGGAAGTCGCTTTTCCAATTTTTTTTTGTTATTTTTTCTAAACCCTTGACTACCTTCTTAGTTATGCATTGTTCGATATTATCGCTAAACTCTTTCATGCAGATTTTTGTGAAATTCTTCATCAGTTGAGTTGGAGTTTTCAAGGAATTTTTATTCTCTACATTGAAATTTTTATGAAATACGAGTAACTCATCCTTATTTTCAAGATTCTCATCTCCTTCTAAAATTTGGCAACAATATTGACAATGATATTTTTTGATAAGCTTTTTCACCAGATATCCTGCAAAATAGCTAACAGAACAATTCTCCAAATTGAATGATTCTGTTTTTATAGGATGAACATTTGAGGAGGTACTAGTACTAGAAGAATCAGAGTCAAAATTTATATCTTCATTAAATTCATCGTCTTTTTTATTATCGAGTAAATCCACATCAATTCCTTCACCGGTGTCCTCAAAATTCAAAATATTCATATCATCATCATCGTTCGAACCTGAATTGGAAAATAATTTCGTTTACTCAAAGTAATGATATGAGCAAATGGAGGTGATTTTTCTACTCTTTGGTAGATTATCATTCCAAGGGGTTGGGATGTCAAAGAAGTTTATGTTCAGTTTTTGATTGTTTGAAGTATAGGCATTTATTGGTAATATTACCATGGACGGAAGCTTTTAATGAAGAATTAACGTTGGAGTTCTCTCGGAATTCAAACAACAAACTTGCAGTCGGCAACAATTCTTACAGAAACTAGACCTTATGTATTAATTTTTTCTTACAAAAAACAAACCAATCACCCCCATTCTCTCGGATATTTGAAACAAAAATAGATTTTGTGGAGTTTCACCTCTGTATAATACAACCTACAATAAGGTTGATTCGCCATCAATTTTTTTTTCTCATTTTCGAAAGAAGGGGGTGAAGGGTTGATTTTTTTCTCCACTGAAACAGGTTTTTGGTCGAGTTTCACCTCTGTTTGATTTAAAAATAACTCTGAGATCATTTGCTGACCTGCAATTTAGCTACACCCGAAAATTGGTGTCAATCAATACTGTAGCTCTCTGATAAATAAAACCAAGTGAATAAACTTCATATAAATATCAATTATTCGTAAATTGTGAACAATAATGATATTAAACACAACAAATATATGAATATAATCCAAGTGAAAGGTACGGTAAAGCTACGAAATAGCCGATGCCGGTCCTGTTACAATCCAGTCTGTCGGGTGTAACGAAAACAAGCGATTTTCACCCTTAATAAACGTCTGCATCCATTCGACGGTGCTGCCAACTACATTTCGCCTCCATCGTCCTCCAATGATAAGTCCATAAGGTGAGCCTACTATGTAATCTAAATACAATGGTTTGACCATTGTATAACTCTTTCTTTATACAATGGTTTGACTATTGTCATATAGACGGCAAAGTTGAGGTATATAGCAGGTTGCTGTAGCACAACTTACCGACAAGAATATTCAAGTGGAGCCATTGAATACTAGATGGCGACTGGTGATCTAAGCTTCCTAATTTCCAAAATTTGGATACCTATCTGATTTGTGAAATTCCTCAAAACCTCGACACACGAATCTTTCAACTTTATTCAATGTTCCCACCCAATTTGGATGATGAGAATTCTCTTTCACTCTAGAGTACTCTGAACAGCCATTGGTATATATTAGGAAATGAAATAATCCTTATTAGTTCAAAACCATACCATTATTCGCGAAAATATTTTACTGAAAGTTTACATCAATGGCTCATCAGAGTAGACCTGAATGAAAGTGTTCTTCAGAACGTCAATTGTATTCAGCTTACAACTGAATCGATTAGAAAATGTTTTTTTGTAGTTTGCAACGAACGGTAGGGTTTGTAATTGTTATTTTTACTTTTATTGCCACAATAATCTCTCAATATTTTCTTCCTAACACTCTACCTCTATTTGAACCTATCTGTATCAGTTTATGTTTACAGAATAGACAACTTTACAATTTACAATCCCTCCACTCTGTTACTAGTGTGGTAATTGCTGAAAGGGTATTATTTTCGTTAATGGCAGCGACTGTCACCAGACGTAGATTTCTCCACGTCAAATTTTGGATGTTAAGGCAATTTCCGAAAGAGGCATGAATTCGGCCCTTTGCACGAAGAAAAGTTCTTGAGTGAGAAACCTACGGTTTTTTTTTCGTCTTTCTAACTCTGTACTCTGAAATAAGGCGACTTGTTGAAAATGAAATTCTCTGATGATTTTAAGCAGTATATTAGCAACTAAATGAAAATAGGAACTTACAAAATAGATTAAAAAATATATATAACGAAAGAAATATGCAGTGAAAACAATTCATAAAAAAATTTCTTTTACCGTACTATTTAATTTAATCAAAATATTGAAAAATGAACCGAGACCGGCAATGGTCTTCTCTATGCATAAGAATAATGAAAATTCCAAAAACAGAAAAATGTGTACTCAGATTACAAAAAATCTGATGTACTTATGTCTATGAATGCCTGTAAATTTGCCCTACTGGATAAATGTATATTACAGGCCGCCCTACGGCCCATCTCAATAACTACTCGATGTCAGAGAGAGTCCGAAAAATTCCTCAACTTGTGATTCAAACAACAGATATAAAATTGATGATGGATTCTCTTCCCGAATTGAATAAAATGGTTATTTACGTTAACACACAGCAAAAATTGACATACCAGTTGGTCTTCTGTCTACCTTGTATAGCGGTTTCTGGGGCGACTCCCATTCCATATTCTTTCTTGGTTTCCAAATACGAATACATTCAAAGCCAAACGACACTTATGCACACGAATTACTAATATTCTTATTTTTCCCGATTGTAATCAACTTCTACCCCCGTGACTTGAGACGCGACCCCATAATTTAGGGAGGGACCACGAATCCCTCCCGCGCTCAACGCACGATTCCCGCTCGCTCAGATCTCTCGATATTCTTTTTAGCGCGACCTACGTTCAACTACTTTTCTAGACGTTTTCGTCCACGCAATTCCAGCCAACGATCATATTCTTCCTAAATTTGCGATGATGCATTTTCTGGAGTCTGCCGCCCAAACAGCGCTGTCCATCGGCTGATCACACGCGAAGGCGATGTTTTGTCTATCAAAAAGTTTACACATTGAAATCTCATATCTCGTCTAGACTGAAACAAAGACTTCTTTCATTGGGTGTTTCGTGAGAGGAATTCTCAAATGAATTTTGATACATTGTAAATGAAGCTTCCATATACAGGGTGCGAATACTTATATTGAGTTCCCTTGAAAATTCTCAGCATTACAAGTTGTTCCACTAGCTCAAATTTTTTCGAGGTAGAATCAGTGTGATTGAATCTTCAATTAGGGCCACTTTCTTTTTTCCACATGTAGAAATTCACTGACATATCCGTTCAAATCAAGTTTGATATCGTCAGGTGTGCAAATCAAACGAGTAAAATTAACTTTTGTGCTATTCAATATCCGTCGTGTCATAATCAGGGTATTAGTTCTTTCACCAGACCCTTTTTGTATATGCTTTACTAATTTACTGACATATCTGGAAACATAAGTAGTTACAATAATTGATTTTGGAAAAGGAAAAGTCAAAAAAGTTCCTCAAAAGTTTCCGACTTGAAAGGAATCCAGATATGTAAATTTATGGATAACTGGGCAAAAAAATAAAAGAGCTCAATAAATTTTCCCAACTTTATTAATCAGACACAATACAAATAAAGCAAAAAGTCTCAAACCGTATAGATTTGAATTTAGTTGTTACAGAAAAATGATACATCACTTCTGGACATTACAGTATGAAATATTAAATATGAAACCATCACTATATGAAAGTTTGTTGTTATATATATACAGTTAAGATACAGTATCCGAAGAACATTAATCTAAATAGTCTACTGCTAATAATTAGTATTTGATACTTCCACTTTATTACACGTAAAACAAAAATAATAGTGAATTAGATGTTAACCAATGTTTCAAACGATTATAAACATTGATAGTTAACTATTTTTTTCATTATCGGAAGAAAAATATTTACATATGCATAATTTCAAATCATCAAATGATATATGTATTCACTTTTAGATGATGTAAATAATACAAAATTTCAGCATAACTTTGAACAAATTCTAATAACAGTTGAACAAATAATTTCAGTTCATTAATGAATAACTAAAATAAATACAGAAAAATCATCTCTACACATTTAATCGTAATATATTAACATCTGTAACTCTTAGCCTATTTACAATATGCTAGAATGTCATAGAATGTATTACAAGAATGGAAAACGGAAGTGCCTTCGTTATTTACACAGAAAACCAAAAGTTGTAGAACTCTGACCAGCAGTGGAAAGCAATGAATCAATACCCAGGAAGATCAAGAAATAATATTGATTATGTGGTGTAAAAATATCGAGAAATAATTGAGTAAAGAGAAGAAAATTGTTTTTATCACATCAGAAAATTATTGGGAAGTTCTAAATTTAATATTTTCTCATGAAAATATTATAGTTGAATGTAGTTTTTTAGTTAACTTAATCATTATATTCATTTATTCGCAGGGTTATGAATTTGATATTATTATGGGATAAGAGTATGGCTCAGCAAGGTCGATATTTTCAGCAATGAAACAATTGCAACTCATTTCCGGTTTAGATGAAAGTGAACCGACTCAAAAATTTTAATTAAATCCTAAATATTTGTTGGACCATGAAATAGAACATTGACTTCCGTTTTCAAAGATATAAGAAAAGTGTTTATTTCTCTGAAAATGGCGCCCAAATTCAATATGGCGGCACTCTGATGTCGTCATGCCACTATTGTCAGAGAACTTGTTGAAGTTAGAGACAAAAAACGAAATTTGGTTAGTTTTCGACGAAAACTTCGAAAATTTTAATTTCTGACCAAATAACACACATTTCTGTGTTTTAAAATTCCATTTTCAACTTCAATTTTGATAGGAAGTAGTACGTTTCAAACAAACCTAGAAGTACATAATTTTCCTATAAAAACATGGTGATAATATGTGTGTTCAGAACAGAACTGAATGAAACACGTAGGATAATCAGCATTTTTTCATAGGAGTTTGAAACAGACTACTACCTGTTGTAAATTTCGACAAAATTCAGATTTGAAATGGAGCCAAAAATAAAAAAACAGAAAATGGTTGAACTGATTTGAAATTGAATTTTAGAAGTTTTCGTCAACAAATAAGCGAGTTATGTCTTTTCTTTCAAACTTCATCAAGTTGTTTGACAATAGTTTTGATGATGACGCCATAGTGCTTATATATTGAATTTGAGAAAAATTGCTCCTACGGCGCCATTTTCAAAAGAAATTTACACTTGCGTAACCCCGTTGAGAACCAAACTAAATGTTCTGAGGAAAAGTCCAGAAAGAGATGCACCAACATTTTTGACTAGGGCCCACAAAAATGCTTTCTTTATGAAAACTCAAGTAGAAGTCCCAGCATTCGTTCGAATTTAGGAACGCTCTGTGACGTCAGTACCCTTATTGAACGGCACACGAGCATTTCACAGCTTGTGTTTACCTCCTTTTAGCTTTGCGGTAATTCATATTTGTGTTGCATGTTCAATTTGAAAGTGTATATTAGGTGGCTATAGTTTGTTACTGTTAAAATAAAATAGTTTGATGCCAACATATTTATTGTGCTGCGTTCAAAACTTGTAAAATGAAAGGTTTAAAGATAAACGATTCAGATAACCTCCCATCAGTAGATGTTACAATGGTCTTTGATTTTTTGGCTTCGTGTATAGACTAGACTAGTGGTAGAAAAGCAAGCCATTAAGTACCATATTTTTCATTGGTGATTTATTTGTGAAAAGGTTGAGAAGGTAGATATTGTCTCCATTCATTGCATTGCCATGATGGGTCGAACCATGTTGAGGTGTTCATATTGACGTAGATTGCTTTTTGAAGAATTCACATCAGGAACAAACCACCACTTATTTAAACTCATTATACTCAGAATTCTCCTATTGTGAAATTCTTGAGCAAAACACAACTGTGTGAACACCGTCAACATATGACAGATGAGTACCAATAAAGGAGGTGACGTCACAAACTGTAGCCACTCCTCAGGGAGCCGTTTTGTTGCATCGTGTGGAAATGAAATTTAATTTTTCTGTTATTGTCACCAAACAAGTTGGTAGTTCCTATATTTCATTGTTGAAAATATCGGCCTTGAAGAACTAGATTCTCGTTCCAAATATCAAAGTCGAATCCCTACAAACCTAAAAGGCGGCGTTTACAATGATTTTGTTACCACACCGATTACTCAACAAACAGAAGATGACCATAATTGGCTGAAAAAGTCATAAATAAATTACAATCCTAACTTGATTCTCGAATAGGCATATCTACAATGTGAAAAACATCATCATTCTTCAGCTTCAATTGTAGAATAGTCATACGCTTAATTTATATCAGATTTCAATAACCTGATCAACTGATGACTGAATAAAAAAAAAAACACTTTAGAAGCGTTTAGAACATTTCAATCTAGTCTCAGTAATTGTTCGAGAGCTGACTTGAAAGGACCTTCATCGCTTCTCACTTCTGCCAGAGCGAAAAAACAACAGTAATATACATACATACATACAATGAGTCCTATAATACTATCTTCGACTAAGTAAATACAAAAATAATTCAGTCATGTTCGTATAATAATGGACGTCAAAAATACAGCGTCATTCAATCGTAATTGATCGTTTGTTCTGCGCATGAAACGAAAAAATCGGACCGGAATTTAACAAACTAACGGAAAAATGGAGGAATCGTCACCTAAACACGGTAGTAAATATTCTATTAGAATATAGACAACAGACATTTATATTCGAAGGACAAGTTCGAAGAATTAATACCACTTTTTGATAATGAGGATTAACGACAGCTCTTAATATGAATGAATGTTACAATAAATATTATAGACATTGAAAAGAAGTATCGCTGTACCCCATGTGAAAACATTGCATAATTACCATAACTGTTCCTATCCTATGACTATCAACAAAGATTTCCAAAGGGTTATTATAAAAACCATCAGGTTATGCATTTTCAGAAATTTCGAACATTATTAATGAATACAGGATTTTTCATGAATTACAGAAATAATTTACTTCTTCCATAGAAGTTGTAATTTCGTTTCCTTATTACATTACCAAAAATTTACAGTAGTAAAATTTTTGACAAATCTACCTCAAAAGATACAAGCCAGGAAAGAGTTCGGCTTTTTCTCATTTTTTTGTTAGCCATAAAACAAATCAAATAGCTTCAGTTATCAAAATGGTATATGAAATGAAAATGAACTCAACGGCCATAAATTTTTATGTATGGAACTGCTTACCAATGAACCACTACTACAGTACCCGGACTTCACAAAGCCCTTCAATCTGACCACAGACGCTATTAATTTCGCCATAGGAGCCGTTCTATCCCAAGGACCCATAAGAAAAGATAAACCAATAGTTCACGAATCCAGGACCCTGAATCAAACTGAAATGGACTACTTTTACCAGCGGAAAGGAAATGCTAGCAATAGTTTGGGCTACTAAATATTTCCGACCGTATCTTTTCGGAATAAAATTTAAAATTTTATCTAATCATCGACCCTTCCAGTGGCTCTTTTCCTTGAACGATCGAAGTTCAAAACTTGTACGATGGCGCCTGAAGCTAGAAGAGTATGACTACGAAGTGGTCTAATATTTTGAGAAATATTGAAAAATGCGATTATTTAGGGTTAAGGAATCATTTTTACTAGTAGAAAGCGTAGACATTCCAGATTTTAACGTTTTGTGGATGCCAACAAAGTTTGAAATATTTTTTCACGAATTTTTTGGAGATATTCATAAAATTGCCTAATGGACTGACTGTTCATTGACTAGTGTGAGTTGAGATTGCTTGAAACACAGATTTGTAGTTATGAAATCATATTTCAAGAATCTTAACCCATATTTGGGTTGAGATTATTAAAATATTAGTCAATAATGCAGATCCTTACGCATTGAATATTTCTGAGCTGAGTTATGCAATTGATACTGTCCCTCCTCTGTTACAAATATGGACAATGTTTTGTATTTGGTTTCAAGTCACAGCTTTTATTCCCAAGTGCAGATGGTGGGTTATAAAAGTTTAGAGTCTACTAAGTATTTTGAATCGTTTCAATTGGGTTCTCATTGCTTTTATGAACACCCGAAATGTTAATAAAGTACAAGTTGCAGTTCTTGTGTTTTCTTGAAATACAGGATAAAAAACCAGCCGTGGAACCCTAAACTGCAAAATAATAATCATACTGGCCGGCCAGACAATAATTATAAGGGTCCCTCTCAATGTCATGTGATGAATAATCATAAACTTAGATAAGTCGTTTTTTTTTACCTGTGTTTAAGATTATTAGGAACAGAGTATAATCCGACTTTATTCCTGTCTTAACGAGAACCACAGCAAGCAATAATGTACGTAAAAGGCAAATAATAATCCACTATCAGTTGAAACATCAACAATTCACAGAAGTTTATGGATGATACTCCCAGCTTTCATGCCCGAAAAAAATTGGTAATGTTCATAAAAAATAAACAACAGACTGAGCAAAAATCTGGAATCTGTCAAGATTGAATAGTTTTTTTTTAATATCTAAAATATACCATGAGTGGGTACCACAATCATAATTTTATTTTCCATGGTCGACATGGAATGTAATATAAAACGTTCCTGAAATATTTAAAAACGCAATTTTATGAGGTAGAAAATAAAAAAAAAATTGAGTAATCGAAATTGCATGTTTTCAAATGGGGATAGGTAGAAAGAAGTAACTATGGAAAGAACATCGAAACAATGTCACTAGAACATGGAATAAACTTCATATCCGCTTGCCCATATCAAGATATAATACTCATGAAAGCATCTATAAAAATAAAATGAGGGGAATATCTGACGTTCATCTTCGACAAAAGTTAATACGAGTATAACTACTGTAGTTACGAGAAATCCCAATAAATATGTTGCTTCCTAGGATTCATTCTACCTACGATTTTCGTTTTTGATTCAGTAGATTTTTGGTGCCGATCTGTCGTTGGTGGCTTTAGCTCGTTTGAGTGTAGCTCCTCTTTTTATTTGATCCATCAAGGATTCATGACATACTTTCGGATCGGGCTGAAAAAAATTGCAATGTATTATTTTTCGTTCGTGACAGAGAATGAAGTAAAAATGCTATATGCTAGGTGTAAATCGATTCAGGTTCACCCTTATAACTTTTTTATCTTCCCTTGTATCAATATGTTTATTTATTGGATCAAAATTAGATTTCATAACATTTTCAATCTTACCCCTAACTGTATAATATCAGTATATTTATAAATTATTGGATTCAGAAGTTCATTACATATAAGATGAGAAATCCTATTTCGATTCTAGAGGAGTAATTTTCCTATAAAGTCAAGTATCTCAATACTAGGAATTACAATCAGTAATAATCTCACATGGGAAAATCAACTGAGATCGATTGCTAAAGGTGATTCACGCGGTGTTCTTTGAACATTATACGGCTTCCCTTTCGTGTGAAGCTATAATCAGTTTCCTACTCGTTTCTCACTAACTATAGATTTACAAACCCGCGTTAGTGAGAATCGAACAGGAAACTGTAGTATTTTGGTTAAATATGGATTTTTTTATCAAGTATTAGCCGGTTCAATTAATTGGGAAGATCTATGTGAAAGTCAAAACAGAACAGCTTTGCAATCAAACTTGGCACGATATTTCATCTCACATCTGGTTGGTTTCAAATGCCTGCTTGTCCCGCAGAGTGCAATACTTCATCGTTTCCGTGCCAAGATGAAATGAATAAGCTCTACCTCTGATTTTTCAATGAATTAATAAGTAATCTATTTAACAGGGACTTGAGTTTTGGATTTATTTCAACACTATACTGATTTGAAAAAATCGAAGATCCAAAAGGAGTAGTGATGAACTATTCCTGGGTGTTTTTTTCATCTGCAGAACAGTATTAGAACCCCCCAAATTAACTTGTTCGAAATCATTAAAATCGTGATGAAAATGAGGTGGTCAGCAAGATCACCAATTTAACCACTGTATTTTTTCACAAAAATAAGGATATTTGAGTGTAAAATGAACTGGTGAATCCAAAAATGTATACATTTCCAATGTATTCCATTGGCAATTTCAAAGTCAGGTTGATTTCCTTTTGAACCAGAAATGCTACAAAAACATCTTATAAACCACCTGATATTAGGAGAGACTAAAAGTTATAGAATCGAACCTCAATCAGTACACACTGCATATGTAAATGTTTAAATTTTTATTCTTGAACTCAACTCAAAAAATCTGAATATGTTAAATCAAAAAAGTTTTCATACACGTTGTTTTTACAAGCTTCTACTCAGGTGACAATTGAAAATGATGCAACAGTGAAAAGTTTCGAACTTATTTACAATGCCCGCTCTGAACGTTGAGCAAATAAATCTATTCAAGCTTGAATAGATCAATTTGTTCAACAATCAGCTCAATCTAATTTTGCACCACCTTCAGAAAAACAATTTGAAAATTTTTAGCACCGTCTAGTTTTCAAAGGTCACCTGAATAACCCTCATATGTCCAAATATTTCAACTGTCACTTGAAATTTTCTAGACCACCACGCATTTTCGAGAAAATCGCAGGTCAACTACCAGTTGTCCTTCCAAAATATCAAACTGAAAGAAACGTAGAGGTATTCAGGATATTTTAAAGCATAACTTATTTTTACCCCAAAAATATTGTCAGGAACTATGAAACACCCTGTATAATAAAGATTTATTGTTACTATTGAGACACTTAGTCAAAATATAGCAGAAAAAAAATAGAATAGTGGTTATTATCAAAAACAACGTGTATAGAAGTTAAAGCACTGGCTATATTAGTAAATGCCCAAGCTGTAAAAAATAATAGATAGTTTCATTGTACAAATATCTATCCTTTGAAGGTAATCCCATATTTGCTGAAAACTCTATGAAAAAAATTCCTCCCAGTGGTGTCCTTTCTATCCTGCATACATAATGTTTCTTGATCTTCATAAATTCACACTTAAACCACATTTTCGATACCTGAGATATCAAGGTAGATTATGAAAAGCAGAACACGCTCTATAGAAAGCTAAACAGCTCAAATCAATCAAACTGATCACTCGCATGTTCTCACCTCAAACAAAAAGTAGATTTTAGAATGTTTCATCATAGTTGATACGCTGAAAAATTACATAGTTATCTAGGATTTTCTATAAAGAGACAATGTTCACCAATTCAAACTCAAAGACATAACAGTTTCCTATGATTCTAAATCTAAATTGATTTCCTGTGAATATTTGGATATTCAAAAAATGCATTCAATAATGAAGGATATAATCAAACAGCATGCCCAAAATAGCATCCATTAATATATTCATTGTTATTCGTTAAGAGATTTTTTGCCATTGTAATAGGAAATGAAGTAAATTACCGATGCCTAAGAACTGAAGGGACTGAAGGCCAATTTACACATCTCTTTTCTATCTCAAAGTTGAAGTTTTGAGCTTGATAAACATATCAGTTATAATTTCAAAAATATTCAGAAATTTCAAAAGGACATCGCAGAACTATTTTCTCCAAAAATCGAACTAAACTCCACTACTTTGACATTGATTGAAACTTTTATCTAGAGGGCGTATTATTCTCTTGAAATTCCAGTAGCATAATAAATTGAAGGGTGTAATCAAATATATCATACTTATACAAAATTTCTAGTAATTTTCAGCCAAATCCGTATTTTTAACGAAGTTATCATTTCTAAAAGTTCTGGTACTAATTTCAACACCGAATCTGCTCAAAATCTCAGGGTATTTAATTTTCCATTCAAGACTTTCCGAAGATTCAATACGTCGTTCATAATCCTTAATTTTTTCAGAGACATTAATTTGAAATCAGTAGGCATCACGGAAAAATGTGTGTGTTTTCAAAGAAACATTGATTTGAAATCAGTATGCATCATGGAAAAATTTGTGTTTTCAAAGAGAATTGGTGTGGTTCATAGAAAAAATTGTGTTTTCAAAGAGACGTTAATTTGAAATAAATACGCATCATGGAAAAAAATGTGTGTTTTCAAAGAGACATTGATTTGAAATCAGTATGCATCACGGAAAAATTTGTGTGTTTTTGAAGAGACGTTGACTTGAAATCAGTATGCATCACGGAAAAATTAGTGTTTTCAAAGAGAATCGGTATGCCTCACAGAAAAAATTGTGTTTTCAAAGAGACGTTAATTTGAAATCAGTACTCATTATGGAAAAATTTGTGTTTTCAAAGAGAAATTGATTTGAAATCAGTATGCATCACGAAAAAATTTGTGTGTTTTCAAAGAGACGTTATTTTGAAATCAGTACGCATCATGAAAAAAATGTGTGTTTTCAATGAGACATTGATTTGAAATCAGTAGGCATAACGGAAAAATTTGTGTTTTCAATGAGACATTGATTTGAAATCAGTATGCATCACGGAAAAATTTCTGTGTTTTCAAAGATGATAGGTATGCCTCATAGAAAAATTTGTGTTTTCAAAGAGAATCGGTATGCCTCATAAAAAAAATTATGTGTTTTCAAAAGAAAATTCAGCGAAGTTGGTTTGTCCAACTTGCCCTAAAACCGACAATATTTTCGACAACTTACCTGCGCTCTACTGTTGATAATCTGCCGAATCTTGTTCGCCTTGAGTTGAGTCGGTTGCGATATACCGATGTGCTGCTGCTGCGAAAGTTTGGCGTTCAACGAATCCAAAAAACTTTGGCCCGGCCCGATTTTCGGCTGCTGCTGATGCGTCGCATACTTGTTCGCGGCAGAATTGACGGCGCCGTGGTCTTCGGAATGCCGCCTCGACGCCCTCGGGCTCAGCTGCGGCGCCAACTTGGCGCTGAGCGACGCTATGAAGTTTGAACCTACGCCTCCTGGACCTGCAAAATTTTTATATATAAGAGACATGCATTTCAGTTTATATGTTCTGATTGGTCGGAAGGCTGGACCATTCCCTGATGGTCGGGTGACATTCTCATTGGACTCAATTCTGAGAATTCCTCAATAGATCACAATATGTGACAGGCTGTATACCTGTATTCAAGATATATTTTTTTAAATTAGGTGGCTGTTATTTTTCTAAGTAAACTACTGTATTTCACTAGGAGCGATTGACACTGAGCATCATTCCTTACTCAGGAATAAGGCTTTGCAAGACCAAAGGAAAAGTCGTGGTCTTTATACAAGACCAAGACCGATACTTAATAAATCTCCTCTAGACCAAGACTTAACTTTCGAGAGCAAGAACAGAGTCTCTAGCAAGAGTCTAGGTCTCAAAATAAAAATGATGAACTTGAATTCACTCAATCTTAAAAAAATCTAATGGAAAATGTTATGGCAATTCATTTCAATTAGTAATTTTTCATGTGGTAGGTTTATAGTTTTTGTTCACTCAAAATCGAAAATACATTTTTCAATTTCAGTATTGTAGTTTTACAGTTTACAAAAAATAGGTGTATGTTGTAAGGTCTCAGTGGTCCATACCTCCTACTATCGAAGAAAGAAAAAAATGCAGTTTATTTGGCTTGAATTTGAGATTTTTGGGAATATTTTTGATACTGGGCCGTTGTCACTTCCAGCTAAACTTGGCAACGAATTTTTATTTCGAATAAATCATCCCATGTATGGAGTTTTATTGAATTGAATTTATGGCTAATTATTTAATTCATATTCTGTACCTATCTTCAACTGTTGATACAGGTGAAAAGTGAGGTTTTGCAATTTTCGATAGCCTATTTATATTATATTCGACAATACCACATAGAAGGTAGATAAGACATTTATTTTTTGAAAAACATAGATACGGATTTGTATAAGTTGTACCCACCAGGAGAGAGAGAGAGATCAATTTATTTCTACAGAAAGAATGTTATCTGAGAAATATGTCATTAAAAAATATTAATGTTAAAAATGATTTTAAGAAGAATAAAAACAATTCAACCAACAAATTTAAAACATTTTTGAAATTTCAAAACGTTTCGCCGAAAATCTAAAAACTACACCAAAAAAAATCACCAAAAAACAATTATGTTCACAGAGATCTTTGCATAAATTCCAGCCAATGTATATGGTTCTGTATCAATCAGATAACTTTTCAGAGCTCTCAGGAATCTGCTGGCATCTTCTATGCCAAACCAGAATTACCCGTGAAGCCATTGAAATCGAAAAACGTCCCAACTGTCTCAATAAACGCGACGATTCTCAAAGACTCCCCAATACCTGGAAACCACTTTTGGTCCGACACACTTCTATTCACTCCGACTTGGGAACCAATCCGTTCGAACCTCCCATCGACCGTCCGATACCTGATCCTGCCATAACTACTAATGAACCCTTAAATCCCACCAACCTTCTATCCTCGATCTCCAGTGATGATAGCCAGCTAGTGAGACAACTCAGACCTAGACGCAAGGTCACTAAGTCTTGAAAATGGCTCCGAAATGGGAGTCGAAACGTAGACAAGTAAATCTTTCCAGACGCAGATCAACCGGAAGTTCCAGCCAGCACATTTCTGACCGCGGAAGCCTAGCCGATCAAATATATATATATATATATATATATATATATATATATATATATATGTATATATATATATATATAAGGGTGAGTTATATCGGGTGTTCAGTCGTTCAACTGGAGGAAAACTCTTCTTTACTCTACCAAGCTTTCGATAATTTTAACTCGTTTTACCACCTTGATGAAGATAATAAAAATTATCGAAAGCTTGGTAGAGTAAAGAAGAGTTTTCTTCCAGTTGAACGACTGAACACCCGATATAACTCACCTTCATATCTATTGACAATCGAGAACTTTCTACACTATATATATATACATATATAATGCAGATTCCCCCTCTGTATATAATATACTGTTGTTTACGGTTTTTGATCTCACCCTTTCTGTCATCGATAGAAACAGACACCACGTTATCGGAATCATAGAGGAAGCCATTCGTTTGTTTCATGTCGTTTGTGTTGGTTGTTTGTTTCAAAAAATGTTGTTGCAGTGTTTTTTATTTTTAATTATGTATCAAACATGGTTAACACGAAAAAACTCTTTTTTCGGTGAGTACTTTGATTAAGAATTCATCATTTCTTGTAAATTTTAAATGACAATAATCATATTAGTTTTGTGGGAGGTATATTTATGAACATTCATTGTAACAGAGCCCTGAAGAAGAATTCAATTCGAAACGTCGGCAAGAAAACAATTGTTTTATTTAAGAAATATTGGTCCTATTACCCAACCAACCTTTCCAAAAAAAAATTATTGCATAACTAAACCAGTCAACTAATCCTTGACAAAATCTAAAACTGATCACTCACCTTCAGACTTTCGGTCGGCACTCTGCGACCTGAAATTATTGAGCCGTCTCAGAGCGTTCGGACTGCCCCCCATGATCTGGGAGGGCTGCGCGTACACCACGCCCCCGGACTGCGACACGTACGCCACCTTGTTCTGCGACTGGAAGGTGCTGAAAGCGTTGTTCTGCGCCTGGACAGGAGGTTGCACGTTCTGGTAGAGATTTTGCGAAGAGGAAGACATCCTTCGGATGGAGTTCGGGCTGGCTGGCGTGTGTTTCAATTCGGTAAGAGCTTTGACGGTTTCGGCTACGTTGATTCCTTGAAAAAAAGGTACTAGATGTATTTCTGTCCTCATACAGATGGAGTACGGGATTAAGGCCGGTTTCACCAACGTAACTTCAATCGTGATTTCCTTAAGAATGCAGTTCTTTCTAAGCGCTACTTTGATCTCGATAGACTTTTTCTTGCGTTTAACCGACGAAATAATTCGATTATCATCATGCGATTAAGAAAGCCAGTTCAAGAGAAACGACCATCTGGCAACATTGTCTACACGTGAAGTCGAGAGCACAGAACTCTTTCTCTCATTATGAGTTCTGTGTTCTGTGATCCAAACGACCAATCAGGTCTATTCTGGTGAATAGGAATCGAGAAGCTGTTATAGAATGATATAAACCAAACCAACAGCAGAGAGATTATATAAATTTTTATTCATTTCATTCTGTAGAAGTTTTGGTATAAGAAAAAGCCAAAAACTCATTCCTCAAGGTCAGATTGAGTTAGGTCAGGATATTTTATTCGAAGTTAGAATTGTTGAGATTATCCAATTCATCTTGTCACGCACGGTAATAAGCTACACATCTGGTAGCGCACTAAACTGACAGAGGATTTCAAATGGCTGCTTGTCAAGCATGACAACTATTTCACTTCCTTTTTTGAACTAATTTAAAGTAGTCGCTCAAAAACGATGACATAAAAATGGAATGGTCATTTATAGAAGATAATAATAAAGTGACATTCTATCCAAAAGGTAACCGAATCTCTCGCAAAACTTCGTCAATATTTATGACACAACACTCTTTCATAACTGGAAAAAAAATTGTTAAAATTTTTTAAAGAGAAGAAATAGACGTCGTTCAAGGTGCGGTTATTGAGCCAACGGCCATGTGGACTCTCAATACTATGTAATATAAAGAACAGCTATTCAAAAAATCTTTTTTATTTTGGTACCTACCTTTTGTTTCATTAGGAATAACAGCCAATCTGTTCTCATCGCTGCCTTGTTTATCATAAACAGAACAATACTACTGACGTCACGCGTGAAAACTGCATCGTTTGTTATTGCTTTTTTTGGCTTATATTAGGTTCTTGGTCAATAAAAACATAAGATAGAACAGAGTTTAGTACGTAATAGAAAAAATACTTTTTAGTATACGGTAGTTGAAAATGATTATCGGTTCAAGCAAAATCAATGCAGTGTTAACGAGGCTACAGTGGGCCAGGTTATAATTAGAGGATTTGGTCGCAACGGAATATCAACTATTCAATTGAACCATTGTACCCTCTACACTACTTTTTCCACGAAACGACTGATACGTAGAAAACCAGCAGTCCCTTACAGGCTCGCATGATTGAAAATGGAGTAGTTTTATCGTATAATTGATAGTCCATCGCGTCCAAATCTATAATTTCAAGTTGGTCGATCGTGATTTATGGTTGTTTCAACTTTGCATTGAAAATCCCAAGAACCGATATTTGCCTTCCACAACTGTATAAAAAAAAGGTTGTTCGTTCCGTTAACCAGGTGACGACCGTCAACCCTCAGAAGCCGAAACTTGCGCAAGCAATGGATTAACGAAGCCTTACCTTGCAAAGTGCGATAAGCCAGAACTATCACTCATTTTGTTTTTTTTTTTATACGGGCGAAAATGAGCACGATTAGGAAATTACAGCCCTTGGTGAAGAGTCAAACTTTGTGCAGAGCGGCTTCAACGGCTGTAATTTTTTTGACGCGTCACATGTCAGTATGATGTGTTGATGAATTACCTGGTTGTGGTTTCGGCTGAGCAACTGGCTCCAGTAGGAACGCAGGCGGCGGCGGAAGATGCTCCAAACTGCCCATGGAAGACGATGTATTCGTAATGGAAGATGTTCTTCTGATAGGCGGAGGCGGTTTTTGCGTTTGAACAGAGGCACGCCTCAACAGGGTGTTGCGCATGGTTGCAGAACCCATAGCTGTACAAATCGAAAAGGTTTATTAGGATTTGTGATATTACTTTGACATACAGAAGATGCCAAAGACTTTTCAATAAAATTAAATCAAATCAATGAATACGCTAGATGAAATATTCATTGCGGAGCGAGTAAACTTACTCTAGAACTCTCAAAATGAGACACAAATACACGAAGCTCATGATAAATTGTATCACGATGAATATTGAATGCAAAATTGTTTAAAAATAACCAGAGTAGTTGTAACAGTTCGATTTGATATGTTATTCATTCATTTGGTTACATGAACGAAATTAAGCATATGGATTCATCCACCTCATATCTCAACAACATAAGTTTGTCTTAAAGAATCGCAGTACAAGCATTTGGTCAATGTTCATCCATACTACACATTATTGTCTTCGATAAAAAAATGCCACTTCATTTAAAACAAACTGATTTAATATGGTACAGATGGTGTAAACCTCTGAGGTGAAAAGCAATCTGCTGGATATGACCAAAATCTCAAACTTCTACTGCACCAAGTCGAGGAGACCTCTTACAGCGGGCACATCAAATGACATACAGCTGTTATGACTAACCATAGGTCTCAGTGACAGTAGTGACACTGATTCAAGTCTGTTCGAATTTTACTCATGTTATTAAATATGTCACGACGAATCGTAGAATGAAACATCTATAGAAAAAGTATGAATGAGTTGCAAACCGTTGATATATTCAGAGGAAACTTCCACAGCATTCAATTGGGTTCAAAATATAGAAAAATATGCAATAATACCCTTGAAATCATGTCGAGTCACGTCAAACAGGTATCAATGGATTCATATAGGGTCCAGAAATTTTGCTGTACTATCTTAAAACGTTAAAAGATTGTGGTATATATTGAAGGTTTTTTTTTCAACTAGAAGAGGTAAGGACATTCAGTGTTATTCAATAGCGAAATGAAACATAATCATGCGTGAAAGACAGATGATCAAACAAAAACAAAATGTAATAACTCTCGAATTTAGCATGCTAAAAGACGGTAGGGTTGTCAACAAAAATTATCCACAGGCTGAGTCCGGAAATTTGTTTTAGAAAACTACACCTCAAAATAAGATATAGGTATTATTCAATGACATACAGGGATACATAGCCAATGGTTCATTTGAACTACGGTATAGAGTTCTTCCAACAGTTTGGAGAAATCATTAATTTTGACATGGTGACAACGATTCTGAAATCAAAACACACCGCTCTTCTTTGTTTCGGAAGTTATGGAATTCCAAATGCCAGGAAAAAAAATTACCCGCTTTTCTGCGGTAATAGGTTTGCAAATATGTCAGATTTTGTAACCTATTTTCACAAAAGGTTGAATCTTTGAAGGACTGGGCGTTATCTTTTTGAACCTTGAAATGTCGAGAAATTTCAAATAAAATTTTTCATGGAAAGTGGAAATAATTTCGAAAAATGAGGGTTAAAGCGGCCCTCCCAACTGAAAACGAGTTTTGAAAGTGCATGAATTTCAAAAGAATAGAAAGCGCCGCGTTTCGACTTCGCATTCGTGTTCAAATAAACCTTTACCGATATTTTGATATGTGAACTAATTCCCCAAGTTTCACATTCTAATGCAGATTTATTTTGTGCATATGCAGTGTATTATTCATTAAAAGACAAATATACATCGAATGCACGAATTCTGTCAAAAGGCTTTGATATAAGTAGAAAGTTTCGCGACCCACATTTGAAGTTTGTAAGTGAATAAGATGGCGGGGCATCTAGAGACGTTTCAAAGTTATCATTTCATCATCTACGGCTGTATAATATATTATATGTTTCCTTTCATCTATATGTGTAATTAAAATCGACGATCGATACAATCCAATCTTCAACCTTCTTTACCAGTGATGAAGCATATCTGATACCGATACAAAAAAATACTGAGTATTTCATGGGAAAAAATGATTATTTCATTGAATATAAGTATTATTTTTACAGAATTGAACAGAAGAAATAATTCTCTAATATTAAATAAAATATTCATTTGAATCGAATATCAAGCAAACACGATAATTTTCGTGGAAAAAATGAAGTTTTGAGGAACCTATTTTTGGCTGTTTCTCTTCAAATTATTGTAAAAAGAATACAAAACTCATAAAAACGAGGTTACATGAAAATATAAGCAAATGCTTTGTTGGTAAGTGTATAACATTCAATAACGTTCGAGGCATTTACAAAAAGGAAAAAAAGGAGTATCTAAATAAGCTACTTAAAAAGTGAATACAATTCAAAAACTGTTGCACGATGACGACATGAAATCAACACACTAGTACCAATCCATTGATGGAAATGCATCGGAACGTTTATATTGAATTTCAAATTTGGCATCTGTTACTCTTCGACACTTGGTTGGCAGCACTCTCGATGTTGCCGGAATTTGTTTGAAATCTGTTATTTACAAATTGTCATTCAAAAGTGACTGTTATGCGTTTAGGTCTTTTTGGTACTTCAAATTAGATAATTGTGATCAAAACCGTGTATTTCGATGCTTCTATAGCATGTATCAGGATTTTCGTAAAAATGCCAAATGAGTCAAGAACTGACTCTGCCCAGAGTTGGTGACATCTTCGATTAGTTATTTCAAAAGAGAGCGGGACAATGTCACTTCGCCTCCCTCAATGGCTGTTGGAGAGCTGAATTGAATACAACATAGTAAATTATATTTATAATCTACAGTCAGATACATTTTTATCTTGTTGCAGCAGATTTGGAGACAAGTATGTGTACTGTCAGTTCGATTTCTCAGAAGATTAAAGGAAACAGAGTTAACAAATCAACAAGAGGCTTATGATTACTGCAGCACTGGATATAGGTGTTATACCTAACAATATTTATACTACGAAGGAACGCAGTAAATATTGACAGTTCATAAATATGACAATATCTCGATTTTTCAAAACAGTCTGGATGTCTGGCTAATCAAAATATATGATTTGAACCTTCAAAAAAACATATCAGTCTAAGTTCCCTATTGGAAAACTAGGAGAGAACGTTGTCATGGATGAGCTTCCATATTCCAATGAATGATATATACATAACTATTAACAAATAATGTTTATGAACATTATCGATTTTCCTTCTTTTATATTCAATACGTCACTTCGATTTATATGGAAAATTCCATTCTATAAGAATGTGGCTAGTGTACTTCAAAATTCAACCACGCCCATGATGACGAGCAACAGTGACGAGCAACAGTTTTTGAATTGTATTCACTCTAGCTAGCTTATTTAGATACTCTTTTATCCTTTTTGTAAATGTCTCGAACGTTATTGACTGATATACACTTATCAACAAAGTATTTGATAATATTTTGATGTAACTTCATTCAAAGCAAGCTAAAAGGGACAGGCTCTTTCTCACCAATCATACTTTATAGTAATATCAGTTTGGTGATCTCTACCAAAATTTCAACTTTTCCACCAAAGGTTCCAATCTCATCGTTATTTCAATCATCTTGCTTGATTTGTACACCAAGAATTCGAAACTTGAATCATTCTTGGGTTCGAGAATGAAATGTTATCCTGGTGAGTAAAATTATATCACACTATTTATTATCAACTTTCCTAGAGAACGGAAAAGTTACCAAGATTTTATACCACTTTATTTGTAACATAATCTTACTGCAGTTTTGTCCTATACGGATATTATCAAATATAGGTTTAATTTCTCACTTTTCATGATGATGAATCTACCACCTAGTAAGGGCTACATCCACCAATTCATCTTATTTCCCCCATGTTGCATAGAAATATCCTATAAATGCTATTGTTTAAATCAAGTTACGTCTATTTGGTATAAAAATTGTGTAACAGAAAGTGGTTATTATTCAATGCCCGTCGCTCTATATAAACAAGAAAGTAGTTCTTCAAAGTAAGTAGTAGTAGTAGTAGAAAGTAGTAGTCTTCAATCTTTGATAAGAAAGTAGTTCCTTATTCCTTTCTGTGGATAAATCGGATTCTATGAATGATGAATAAATATTAAAAGAAAGCGTTTGCTTTTCATTTCATAGAAATTTTGTATTCTTTATATATTACTCCAGTAAAGGAAGTACATTTTTCATTAAAATGAAGGACTAATTCGAGACCACTCAGATAAACTTAAAATTTTAAAAGGTGTCACGTTTCCGAGTAAACAAGTTTGGTTACTGGGCGAAGCTCCAAAATGTTCATAAAAGAGGGTCCCAATGGATTAACTATAAAATTTTTATGTGATTCATGGAAAAAAGAGGTTTTTTGGCCATAACTTCTTTTTGGCTAATGATAACGAGATGTACCAGGAACCATTTTAAAGCTAAGGTTATAGCCGAAATTTCATGTCATATGCAACATTTGAATTGGATGGGCCAATTTTTTTTTATTTCGCCCGACAAAAAAGAGCATTTACCGTTATAAACATAAAATAGGCAATTTTAAACGGACAAATTTGCTTACAGATGAAAAATTATAAACAAAAAATTGAAATACAACTATCCTGGAATAAATGCTGAAAAATTTGGCTGTTGGCGAAAAACTGAAAATGTTTTAAAAAATACACGATTTTACCCAACTTTAGCAGGCCAAAACAAACAATAATTACCCGATAGGGCCAAAAATGGCTGGACATATTTAGGACGAAGTGTTCTGACTTTTCACCAAAAGATTTTTTTCCAAGCACCTTAGCCCATATGGCGCTGAAAAATTGGCATTAAAAATTTTTGAAAAAAAATTATTTTGGCCATAACTTTTTTCTTCTTATTTTAAACGGTTCTGGTTGGTCTCAAAATTTTCCCGATTTTGTCATCTTGCAAAATGATAGGAATCATTTTTTTGTAACAGTTATATTTTTCGAGATATGTACGCCAGAACGATCCGGTTTCTTCATTTTTCGTTAAGCAACCATTTTTGCCATGTCATATCTCCTTTAATATTAATCGTACAAAAATAAAACAAAAACCACTTTATTTGTCAACTAAAATACTTCATATAAGTAACATATAATTTTTTTTGTAATACTAACAGATTTTCAGTAAATTTGAAAAAACTTTAAAAACTTGTAGTTTTTTTTTGCAAAAATCACACTTTTCCTTGCGCTATTACTCGAAATGGGTTTTATGAAAAATTGCAATCAATGTTTTTATGTTAAAAAATGATAATTTCTCGATTGTTTTCATTATTTTTTTAACCCCCCCCCCCAATGAGTTCCACTCCCCCCACCCCCCGCGCTTTTTCCCAGTAACGGAAGTTGTTTACTCGGATACTGGGCACCTTTCTTAACAAAATTCAAGCTACTCCAAGTATCTGCAATTGGTCTCGAATTAGTCCAGCCAGTTTTTACTTCCTTTACCGGAGTTTATGTATTGATAAGAAGAAAAAGTTAAAAATAGTAACAAATGTGAATTCATCCAGACTACCAGTAGTAAAAACATAGGTAAAATGAAAACAGAAAATGCAAGAATTATAATAATTCACATCGTTCATTTGGATTCGAGAAGAATAGTTTAATTATCCTGAACAAGTTCAATTTTTTGGGGGGGGGTTTTGTCTTTCTAAAGAAATATGCCGCATCGATAAAAAGTTTCCACCCGCGGCTAACTCAACATCATCAACAAATTTACTACCTACTACTTTACCTGTCATCGAGAGTGGTCTTCTTCTGACGGCCTCGAGAAGTTCGCTGTTGCGGGGTAGCGTGCAATACTTGCTTGCTGTACCATTAATATCTAATAACACACACTAGTGATCACACACATGCTCGAAAACCATGATGAATGAGTGGCGGTCAAAAAGATTCAAGAAAACGGTAAACAATTCAATAGTTCTTATAGGATTTCAAGACAGAAAATAGAGTTCTGAAAGTATTAAGTTTAGATGAATGGAAGAATTTGTGTCAACACATTGTTACGAAATCTCCCAGCGCTGCCCCTGTCGGTCGTAAAATGCAAAATGTCATAAATCGATTCGATTCGATGAGAGTATAAGTAGGAAAACAGTTCATCGAAACAGCAGTTTCTAGTGGAGAAATTTATCAGAAAGATTGGAAAAGTAGAACTTAGTGGAGCTGGGAGCAGAAGTCGGAGTTCAATTCAGTTTTTAGCAAAGGGAGTTGGATGTTTGAATCAGTTGTTTGTGAGCGGATTATAAGTCAGTACAGTAGTTTTATTGAAGTAGAATAAATAAAAATAGTATAGTATTTTTTCGGAGTATTATTTTTGTGAACGAACCCTGGAAATATCGTAACAATATCTTCCACAAAAATAAACCAAAAAAATTGCCACAATAAACTTCATCTACCGCAGTTCTGTGAAATTATCTTAATCATTCGAAAATGTACTAGTTTCCAGCCTACTTTCAAGTTGAAAAGTGACCAATAGGGAATATGCGTGATTTTTTGTTGTATCAGATTAATCACATCTTTACAACGTAGAAGAATATATAAATGGCCATGAAAATATTCAAATGACTGTTCAAAGTGAAATGTAAAATACTGAATAAATGTGAGCCGTTCAAACACCACCCTGTAGCGCACGCTTTGGAAGGCATCTCAGGACATGTCCCGTATTTGTTTACTCTAAGCGTCATTTATTCGAACATAGTTTCAGTTTTAATTGCCAGCGACCGGACTCGGCTTCGCACGGATAAAAAAATTGTTATTGTGGGTTACCCCAAAGATATCGCGGACTTTTCTGCAGACCTTTAAAGGGGCTATAAGACTGTAGAATATTATTTTGATCAATCTCGTAGGGTTCAACCAGCGTTTGCAATGTTAGCACAAAAAATGTGTTTATTCACGACACCACATTAGAAACCCTGAAATTATCAGTTTTTCTCTTCTATATTATGCATGTATTATACATATAAACCTTTCTCTTGAATCACTCTATTGAAGAACCCGCTTCAAAATCCCTTGCTTAGTTTTAAAGATCTAAGCATACATAGGACAGACAGACAGCAGGAAGCGACTTTGTTTTATACTATGCAGTGATAGATCATGGAAGAAGCTAACACATCTTCTTACAAGTATTGTAGTGCAAAACACTATCAGAAATACACCCAATATGATGTTTTTTCGTATTCCAAGCAAGGCGAACATACAAAAACATAGGTGTGAGATGTGTTTATATTGTTGTGAAAATCATTTAAATGTAAGTGTGCTAGCTTAGTGTTAATTAGTCATGAGTAAAAATTCGCGAATAAACATTTTTATTATTATTATTATAAGTTTTGCATTATTTAGCAGCAGAAAACTATGTTTAAAAGTAACCTAACCCATATCAATTCAAAATATACATCAAATCACTTCAGATTCATCTGATATTCACAAAAATTAAATAAACCCATCATACATGAATCAGCGTCTATATTATATATACATTATTATGAAATAAACGTAAAATAAGAGTTTTTTGCAATTTCAATGACAAGTTATGTAAAGGTTACGTTTTGGTATATTATAAACTGCTGTTTATATTTATGGTTGAACTCCATGTTATGAACTAAAATATATCTTACTAGTATTTGCCCGCGACTTTTCGCATAGAAGTCGAACCGAACCGTTTAATCAGCGCACGCCGGTAAGGTATCACAACTCGACAGCTTTTCTTCCACCTGATTTGCATATACCATTATTTTTCACTTTCTTTTTTCACCCATCATGATGAAATATAGCCTATATCATTCCTGAATAGTCTAGCTTTCTGTTATCAGTATTTCGGAAGATTACCCATTACAAACTTTACCACTTTTTAATAGTAGTATAGATAACATAATAATTACCTTGCAGCTTTCACTCATTTGATCTTTGCTCACCTAAAATCGAGATTTGATGCAAAATATTATCTTGTCCTCTTACGTGGCATTTTCATTCATTTCCATACAATATTAAATGGGTTTGAGCAATGAGTAAATGAAAAAAATACCTTTTAATTATAATATTACGATAATAAAGAATTCAGAAAAAAATTTAGACGTGTTTGAATTTTATCAATATTCCCTATTCACTCAGAAGGAAATTAACCGACCTCCTGGCCCTTTCATGAGCTTTTTCCTATTCTTTCATTCGAAACGTCAATCTACTCTACACAGTTATGCAAAAATCTAACCCTTGTGCCATATTACAGACTTTCTTAGACAGAAAAGATATATGCAGTCAGTTTCTTCTTCAAAAATCTCCATCTTCTTCAAATATTACGACCTCAGACCCGTTTCCAGGAATAAAACGTTACTTGTTCATCATCAAATTCACTGTGACTTGTTCGTAATTCCATTTCATTCAATTTTCTTGAATTTATAAGTTGAATATTCTTCAAGAACTGTCAAATGTAATATCTGAATATGAGCCCATAATTTCTTGAACCATTTTGACCATATATTAATTGGACACAACAAGATGTTTGTTATCTTATAGAGTATTCATCAAAGAGTTATTCAAGACATGCTGAAAATCTTCTAACATCTGGCAAATTCTTACCTTCCAAATGCTGCACATCCTCAGTGGTAAAGGTCGTCTGACTTCCGTAGCCACTGGACGATTCAAGAGAACTCTCGCTCGTGCTGCTTTCTTTCTCACCTTCGTTGGTCTGGAGAAGAAAAAAGTGACTATATTTAAAATATCTACGAGGATGATATTGAAAAAAGTCGCCATCCGTCGATTGTGGAACTTCCAAACAGAGCAGATGAACAGTAATATTTAATAATTTAGCATTTAGGTAAGCAGCTGTTTCAAGAAAGTATGTTTATTATGTGGAGAGAAGGAAGTTTTGTGGAAAAAAAGAAAAAAAAATCGGTTCATCAAAACTTCTTTCTATTGACAATAGTAATCATATATCTGAATATCATTACCGAAGGTTTGATAATATCAATTTATTCAGAGCAAAGGAGCTCAAAATCGATTTTTTTGAATGTTTGTTGTATCCATGATGCATAAAAACCCTAGTTCGTTAACTTATAGATGAAAAATCGTTGGCACAAATTTTCAATATCTCGTTTTCTTGATTTTTAACGAATTTAATTGACAGAAAAAGATGCATAAAAACCCTGGTGAGTTATATAATAATAATAATAATAATAAAGTTTATTCAAAATTCATAAAAAAGAGCATATACATCAATTTGTAAAAAGGTGAATAAACAGTTCAATTATACCCGCGAAGTTAAAAACTTGTTGCGAGAGATACGAATTACATTTATGTATAATATATTTGATAAATTTGTAGAATTCAGCAAAATAATATTGAAAAAATTAACTAATTTTCTTTACTGAAGTGAGAGATTCCATGAAATAAATTTCGACGTGATTCTTGAATCCATTTTTTAATCTGTAGTTTGAAAGTTACTAATGACTTGAACATTTTTATATGATTTGGAATCAAATCATAGTAGAATGGCAATAAATATTTAAAATTTTTCTGAGACATTGTTGTTTAAACTCTATTCCAATGTGATATTATTTTTATTTCTTGTATTATAAATATAATTATTGAAATTTATATTCAATTTGTGTTTATGGATATTAATCATGATGTTATATCCGAATAATTGTCTTATGTCCATTTTATGTGTTTCTATGTACAGATTTTCACTTGGATACAAATAAGACTTATTATATATTATTTTCAAAAACCTTTTCTGAAGAACTTCAAGATTTCTAATGTGGGATTTCATGACCCCTCCCCAAGCCAGAATCCCATAATTCAATTGGGAATGTATTTATGAAAAATAAAGAATAATAAGGGTTTTTACGCTCATAAATGTTGTGAGATACTTGAATTTTGATAATAAACTTCGTAATTTCTTCAAAAGGAACGCTATGTGTTTGTCCCATTTCAGATGTTTATCAATTATAACTCCTAAGTATATGCTTTTGTTCAGTCAATTCCTCTTAATCTGAGTGATCAAAAAGAGAGCTTATATTTTTTGATGGTAGGTGGTAATACGAGTGAGATTTTCCAAAGCTACAATTCCAATCAAGCGACAGCTCACGAGGGAATTTCGACAACGACGGTCTCATTGGCTCAAACTATAGCGTGATCTTTCGTTCACCAAAAGAATCATTAGTACCCAAAATTTGTGTAGACAGGCCACCTTATAGAAAGATAACACCCCTTACAGACTAGTTGGACAGTTTGATTTAAAGTTTTTGAAATTTGAAATGTGTTCGGAAGTTCTGATAAACTCGATATTCAGATCTGTTCCAATGTTTTTTTTTCGTTTCATTTCATGTCGTACTTCCCATGTTTTTATCGTTACTATTGCTATTGTTGACCGAATTTTTCGGGAGTAATTTCACAAGTGCTTCAAAAATACCGATAATTTTCCATGAAAGCATGTTGTCTAAAAACTGCATAAGTCTATTTTCATACTTTGTCAAAAGAGCCCGACTCCGAAGGAGGAGGGCTCTTTTAAAGGAGGAGGGCTCTTTTAGCAAAATATGAAAATAACCGAATGCAGTTTTTTTTTACTGACAACATGCTTGAATGGAAAATTATCAGGTTTATTTTGATGCACGAGTGTAATTCGGTAGAATATTTCCGGAGTTAAGACAACGACGTTTAAAATTCAGTATTTATGCCCGTCAAGATGTACATTTTAACAATCAGTATTCACTGGTATTTACCAGCTCGAAAATGTCCCGCCGGGAATTTATCGCTGTAATTGATCGAAAATGTCCCGCTTCATATGGGATTTTTAACATACGATGGAAATATTCACCTATATCTCCATATTGTATAAAGTAGTTATAGCACGTGAATTATTTCTCAGTGTTAGAAGATATATGCTAGTTTCAACACATTTAAAAATAGAAGATAGCTTAAAAAATCCCAGAATCAAAATTGATGTCAATTTACCTGCGGTAGCTATTTTATAGAGACAGGGTATTAGGTTCTGCGCACAACATGCAAAAAACTTCATCAAAAACTAATTGCTGGTAAAAAATGTGACTTCTATGTAATTCAGCGCCCTAATTTTTTTGTGCTACTTTTTTCAAAGAAGTTGAGAATTATTTTAGATTGATTTTGAAAACAAAAATGACATAAATCAGTTCACCAAGTCTCTATTTAGTTTCATATGGCTGCAGCTTTCTGGCAAGCTAATCCCCAGAAAAAAAACTGGTCAAAGACAGATAGCTAAAAAGGGAGCAGTGCTACTTTTCCTCCCATATCGTAAATATGATTTATCCGCTTCCCTCGAATAACAAACCATAAAAAAATATTCATGTAACCAACAAATAAAATTTAATAAAGAACTAAAACTAAGAAGTAGGTACAGTATAGCACGCTCCTGGAATTGCCAAAATTAGGAGAACCTACAAAACAAATAATTAAAAAAAAAAGATCTTGATGGCGGATTCGAACCAACACCTACGATTGCCTCCATGCCTATCACGAACAATGTCTCTTCCAACAACACTTTGTGCTACGGAGCATTGCAGAAAATTTTTGCGGAATCATGAATATAGCGTATGGCTGTAGCTCTATTATGATAGTTCATTTAAATTTAATTTTTTCATTACATTCACTGCTTGTAAATATCTCATTTTCTCCACTGATTTCTACAATTTTACAAAATACAGGGTGTTCTATAAAAGAACGGTAAAATTTATACTTATGGAATAAAATATAATCGTCAACGCCGTATAAGTTATTTAATTGATGACGTATCAAACGCCACTTTTACTTTTCCTCTCTAGAGAAAGCGGAAGAAACTATTTCATAAAGAAACAAACATACACCCGTCTCTCTCCCCACTCACCTTTTCCGGCGGACTCATGAAATCCGAAGGGGGCGGCGGGAAAGACTTCTCCTGCGTTTTGTTCGCCGCCATGCTCGCCAGCTCGTGCATGTTGACGTAAGTCGGTTGAGGGGAGTTTTTCGAAATGTGCGCCGGCAGAGCGGACGGTTTCTTGACGACCGACAACTCGGCGCCGGGGGGCAGCACTCGCACGCCCTGCATGCCGGCGATCGTTTTGGCGGGGATGTTCGGGCCGCTCGGACGTTCCAACGAAGAACACCTCTGAGAGAATGCAAGAAAAAACGTTTACAGGAAAAATTCCCTCATTTCATATTGCCATGGGTAAGTGGCAATTTTTTCATTTCCACTACCTATGACAAGTCTAATTTTATTACAATTTTTATAATTTTTTAAATATTTTTTCCCAATTTCAATGTGTTTCATTTTATTTATGTGTTTCTTATTCTCCCTTTCATAAACTTAACTCAAAATTAACATCTTTCATAATTACCAATTAATTAAATTTATATATATATATATATATATATATATAATATATATATATATATATATATATATATATATATATATATGTCAATATAAATGAATAATAATCAGAATGACATCAACAAAAATGTAACATGCAAATATTGCACAAATTAAATTATTTTCGAGTTTTTCTATTTCTTGAAATGAAAAATATTTCAATTGATTGATATGGAAATATACAGGGCAGACTTTATATATGCAATTTGGACATTTTCTATAATTATCAACTAATAGAGAAATCAATATTTTCAAGAGAAGCCACAAATATCATTTAATAATGAGCACAATAAATCGACTTTCAAATATTTTCAAAACTGAAAAACGGTTGAATGATTTGTCTTTAAATGAATTTAAATGAAGTGGAAATTCTATGTGCCACAGAGTACTTCTTTACAATCAAAAACTTTGTTGAACTTATGAAAAGTGAGGTTACTCACCTGACCTCACTTTTCATAAGTTCAACAAAATTTTTAAATGTGAAGAGTTTTTCATAATTTCTTAATTTCTATTTTTTTTAATCATTACTTATTACATCGATTATGACTATTCTGGTTGAAAGCACTCTGTTATGATTTTGATCGAAAATATATCTCTGTACGACACGGAATGCTAAGAACTTTTTTCCACTAGGGCAACTGTTTTTAGTTTTTCACTCATAGTTGAAATAACATTTTATGGTCGGTTCATACACCACACTTTCACTTTTAATTTATCTTTTACTTTTACTCTAAGAAAGTTGTCACAATGTAAATCAATCGAGGCGTTCATACACGGCACTTTTACTTTTAGTTTAAGGATGAGAACTTTTACTTTAAGAATGAGATAATTAAATAATTTTAGGGACTGCGCATGCGTGCATGTGAAGTCATTACAGCAAGCAGTGCCACCAACATTATAAGGAAACGTATTCTTCTGAATATTTTACAGAAATGATATAAAATGAGTGTTCTGTGAAATATCTGTGATCATCCGATACAAAATAGCAAATTGCAAATCAAAACAATGACGTAACCCACGATTACTTCTTCTTCTTCGTTTGTTTTTGATCACTGCGCATGCGTCCTGTTTACTTTCACACTGGTGTATGAACGGTCCAATTCCATTCTTAAAGTTAAAGAAAAAGTAAAAGATAAAGTAAAAGTAAAAGTGTGGTGTATGAACCGACCATTAGTTAGATAATAAAATCAGTCTTCTGCCTCTTGATAGGTGGGTGGTGTGGCACATATTGTCACTTTTATTTATATAGGGGTCACCATTTAAAACGAAACATCTGATTCCACGTTAATTTGAAAACCACGTTCGTTCACGTAATTACATTGATCAAAGGGGAAGGGGGGATTCTAGATTCTATTTTTAACATTGCATCTTCAACCCTCTAAAAAGGGTGGGACCAACCTTATCTATTCCGAATAGAACAAGGAGTCGAGTGATACCTCTTTTAAAAAGACATTTTATTCTTTCAAATGACATCTTATGCGTGAAATTCGGCCAGGGAGTTTACGAGATAAGTGTCCGATTGTGTAGTTTTAATCTGATTATTTGACTAACAAAATACTAATGATGGAATTGTGATAAAACGTACGCAATTATTAACACAGATGTTCAAAATGACCATCACCGACTTCCATGCAATGATAAAGACAAGATGAATAAAAACCCTGGTGTGTTGACTAATACCTAATAGATTGTAAGCAAATTTTCTCGACTTTTCGCTTTCTTGATTTTGATCAATTTTAACTGAAGAGATGCCTTCGAGAGTTTGCCAGCAGAGGCGCACCTGACGTGATTTTAATCGACGGCCATTCGATTATTTATAGATTTATAGGTTATGTTTATTTCATGGTCTCATGTTTTGCATGCAATTTCTTGCTTTCCCGCGGAATTTGATGAAAAATAAATCAAAAACTCAGAGATTGTGATGTGATCTTAAATCTTCCGAAACAATAGTTGTGAGTGAAACTGGAAACTATTGATATCTTATCTTACTACTTTCTGAGGAACCGAAGATAGGTAAGTACTTTTTTCTTCATAGTGTTAAAAAATGCAATTTTTATGTGATTACGAGCCGATGATATGAGGGATAGTAATACCTACACGTTACACGAGCGTTTTATTTTCAGCTTTGTAAATCGGTTCATAATAAATCTAACTATCACCATAAAATCAAACATATATGAGAACAGCAACGATAAACACTTAAAAAGAATATAAACAAGAAAAACGTGAGAAGAAACAAGAACTAGGTACAAGATTTTGAATATTAAAGGAACTTGCATGCATTCAAATTCGAATCGAACTGTCAAACATTCCAAAAAAATTAATAGCATTTTATTAGACGAACTTGACCTCACGTATTTTGTATACTGATAATTGGTGAACGAAAGATCCCGCAAGAGTTTATCCAATGAGACCGCCGGTATCAAAAATCACTCGTCAGCTGCCGCCTCAATGAAAATGTACCCTTAGAAAATGGCATTTGTATCACCACCTCAACACCACCTACCGTCAAAAAATATAAGTTTACTCTTCGATTTCTCAGGTCGAGAGGAATTGGCTAAACAAAAGCATATCGGTCAACGCACTAGGGTTTTTATTCATCTTGGATAAAGGTATGATCAAATTTTCTACAATCTGCCTGTAACATGTCTGGTGTTATCAGCCGGCATTTTTATAGAATTCGTCCCCTCAAGTTATTTTGAACATATGTGTAACTAATTAGGCTTTGTATTACATTTTGTCATAAGTATTTTGCCAAAAGATTAGATTAGAAAAACCATTACACAATTAGTTACTTATCTCGGAAACTACCTAACCGAATTTCACGACTGAGATGTCATTTAAGAGAGAATTAAATGTCCTTTTGAAAAGGGAATCATTCCACGCTTTGTCCACTTTGAAATAGTAAAGTTTGGTCCCACCCTTCCTAGAGAATCAAAGTTGCAATGTTAAAAATCGGATCAACCCCCCTTTCTTGACAAATGTAATTACGTGTACGACCCATTTCACTAGATACGAAAGTGAAATCAGATATTTCGTCTGTTTCGTTTCAGAAGGTGACTCCTCTTTATAATTATATTATACAATTCTATTTTTTATTATTCAACCTGAACAGATATTCAATTTTCTGTACCGACTTGTACGACTTCTGAGCACATTTTCGTCATCATCAAGCATACAAAATTCGAATTTATACTTGGAAATATCTTAGGACTCGATCTTTCCTTACCATAGGTAGCGGCGGTTTTGACATGGATTTGACGGACGACACTGGACTCTGCGGAGAGAGGGTATTCGATGTTGTGTCTGTTGGAGTTGTCGAAGTAACGGGGCTCGCAGGCTGCGAAATACTTTGGTCGGGTGCTTGGAATGTGTAGACAGTCAGGGGAGGTCTCTGGTGACCTTTTTCGTAGGCTGAAAATTAATTAAAAATCCTCACAAAACTGAGTAACGTTACAATATGTTGATGATTTCGTAAAATGTTATTCTTGTGGGGAGAATATAGTTTCAAAAATTTCTTTCAATTTGTAACATTTTTTTGTGATTTGATATAGCCCCCGTAATGGGTGGGGAACTGGCCAGATTGGTAACTTTTGATTTTAATTGTTTTCAATATCACTACTGAAATAGCTATTAATGCTATTCACTCACAAAATGAAACCTTACTTTTAACACAAATATCATACAATTTTTTTTGTGAAATTGTCCTGTTTCCATATAGACCGGGAGGTCATGACAGGTGACGTTCCACCGTTTTCTTGTGCATGCCTTTTTAAGGCTTGATAACTAACCCTAAAATGTCAAAGATAGTCGGGGTTTTAGCCCCCCGCGGGTCCTATTCATAAGGAAAAACGATTTTCTTTCTGTAGCGAATGTTCGTGTTTTTCCGTGATATTTTACTGCATGCCATTGTAATATACAGAAGTTCAAACTAATTAGAGCTCTGATAATTGATGGCATGCACCCCGCAGCGGCCCAAGATGATCAAAGAGTTATGAAAACCTGAAAAAAATTTAAGGGAAATTCCGTGTTTTCAAATTACATGCCGATGTGTAGAATTGAAGTTTTTGTAATAAAAACACTATGGAATAATTGGCATTTACCCCTCGTGAATGAATATTAATTTTATCACGGAATAATTATTCAATTCAAATGGCATGCATGTTGAATAAGCCCATCGTATTATAAATATTAATAAAAGTTGCAAAAAAACAGTGGAAATTTAGGTGACTTGTTTTTGCATGCCGTTTTGTATTTGATGAATTTACCGTATTTTTAGTCATGAATGTAAATGGCATGCATGTAGCTACAGCCCAATACACAATGATTGTGAAAAAATTGAATAAACATCAATTTTTGAATTGAAAAAAAATCTGAAAAATGCCGTGACTTCTTCTTGCATGACGCTTTGTATTTTGTTGGTAGTCAATATTTTAATTTGAAATACGAAATGGCATGCATGTAACTCCATGAAAATTAGTTGAATAAACATTATTTCAAGTTGATGGCTGAAATAACATACATGTTATCACAGTCCAACATTCAAGAATTGTAAAAAAAAACAATTGAAATGACTCGAATCTCCCGGTCTCTAGTCTAAACGTGGCCTATCATACGTCGACTAGCACGAGAGGTTACTACTACCCTATGATAGACGCTACACCCTACGCCATTGCCTATACCACCGTATAGAAGTAAACAACAAGTTCGCTACCGGTTGGCATTATGTATCAGGTTAAGATTTTATATTTAGCTGGGCTCTGGCAGCGTGTGGTGCGGTAGGAGGATGTCGGCTGAGAGCATTCTTGGCTCACTTGCACTCACGCTTCAGATACATCGGCTGAGCGTTAAGTAAGAGATGGGAATATTAACCCAAATAGGGCCTACAGACGAGTTTAGGCAAAATTTAATAAATTTCGATGCTTGTATGCTACCTCCTTGTAAACGTGAACTCCAACAACAACTTTTACGAGCAGCGTATATTGGACAAATGAGGAAAAATTCTTTTTCTCCAGTGCCCAAAGATTTTTTGAAAGTAGAGGAATTCGGTTGGAAACTGGAAAATGACAGCTATTCCTTCCGGTGGTTCGAGTGTGATGACGTTCCTCCTAATGTACAGGAAATTATTGAAGGTACTAATTTTTTTCTATTCATGCTTTTATTTTTTCACATTCGAGATAATTATTCTACTACAAATTTAATGACTGTACGATCAGTTGTCTTCTACCTATGTTTAACGAATACATAAAATCAAAATGATAACTGAAAAACATGTTTTTTTTAAATTTTCATAGCCCCAGATGAAAACAGCGCTAATGACGAGGAAGTCATATCGATGTATCCAAACTTCGATGATGAAGAGGATGAAGAATCAAATGATGACGATGACAGCGATTGCCAATCCGATATTGGCTACACAACAGAAGGAGAGTCTGTACATGGCCGCGATGAGGATAATAATTAATAATATTTCATGTATAAAAAATAATGATGCTGACAATGATTTTCTACTTTCATTTTTCATAAAAAATTTAGAAAAAAATAAAATTATTAAATCGGACGATTTTTTTGTTTATTTAACCAATTGTCATGAAGCTACATGTATGCTATTTTGCATTTCGCCTCAAAAAAGTATCTACTAACAAAATACATAGCGGCATGCAAAAAGAAGTCAGTTCGGCATTTTTTCGATTTTTTTTTTCAATTCAAAAATTGATGTTTATTCAATTTTTTCACAATTTTTGTGCATTGGGCTGTAGCTACATGCATGCCATTTACATTCATGACTTGAAATAAGGTAAATTCATGAAATTCAAAACGGCATGCAAAAATAAGTCACCTAAATTTGCTCAGTGTTTTTTGCAACTTTCGTCATGCATGCCTCTATTTTGCAACACCCTGGTGTGCATGCCAAATTTATTTCTATCGATTAATGGTACGAATTGAGTATTTTATCAATGGAATGCAGTTTGGAATCACGGAAAATTCAACATACCTAGGCACCGTACTTCCAAATTTGAAGGATGTTTTTCTTATATTGCCCCTCGCTATCTGAATGAAATTTTACCTCTTTTACATTACAATATTCATCATTTCAAAAAAGAACTCAAATCACAGCTTCTAACTGCTCAGTGCTAAATTAAGAACCTATGTGTGGTATTGTAATGAAATCGTTGAATTGACCAATAGAATGTTAAGAATATTAATTGTTATTAGAATCTAAGTGTATAATTGTATTCATATTCTTCATTAATTTTTTCATCTTTTCTCTATCATTGTTTTGATAGTAAATAGATATTTTTGTATCATCATGATTAACTTACACACGCTTGATTATTTTTGGGAGGGGTGGAAGATAGCCTTTGGCTAACCCTTTTCCTTTTATGTATAAAATGTACTTTTTTATGCATAATAAACGATATTATTATTATTATTATTATAAAATCAGTGTTAAAATTTTACAGAATTTTCCGGAATTTTTTCACCGTTGGTCCTACGAGGGGTGCATGCCAATTTTTCCATAGTGTTTTTATTACAATAACTTTAATTCTTCACATTGGCATGCAATTTGAAAACACGGAATTTTCCTTAAATTTTTTTTCAGGTTTTCATAACACTTTGATCATCTTGGGCCGCTACGGGGTGCATGCCATTACTAGAGCTTCAATTAGTTTGAACTTCCGTTTATTACAATGGCATGCAGTAAAATATCACAAAAAAAAACGAAAATTCGCTACAGAAAAAAAAGCGTTTTTCCTTATGAAGAGGATGCGCGGGGGGGCTAAATCCCCGACTATCTTTGATATTTTAGGGTTAGTTATCGAGCCTTAAAAAGGCATGCACGAAAAAATGGTGGAACGTCACCTGTCATGGCCTCCGGGTCTAATAATAAAATAGATGAATTCAATATTTCTATAAAAACATATTTTGACATCTCTTTCCAGTCAACTATTTTCATGTTATCACATTTGCTGTGAGGTGGCCGTGTCAGGTGACGCCGAATCACCTGGTTACCAACAAGTTCTTGCTGGTGTTTAATATCTCGCATAATAAAGAACAATAGTGAGGAATTATGTGTTCCTGGCGATTGAAGAGGCTACAAAAAAAGCTTCAATTGAATTGTTACCGAAAAAATCGGCTCAGCAGTATGACATCGTATATTCTAATTTCCTTATCTGGTGTATACTTGAAAACGTCGAAAGAAATTTCAGCGAAACCGTCTTCTTAGCCTAGAAGAGAAATCAACAATATGGAGCTCAACTTTCTTGAGCAAGTTTTCAATGATAATGTCGAGTGTAGTCGTTAAAAATGGTGTTAATACAAGCAACTATTTCAAGGTGATAGCATTCTTAAAAAAGAAAAATGGAAGTTAGGAGTCCCAAAAAAGCAAAAACTCTCACGTCTGAACAAGTCCAGAGGTTTATGAAAAATATTCGATGATAAAAGTTGTTACTATTTTCGGAATATATGGCGACTGCCGGCGTGAAAAGCTGTGCCATTCATTAATAGAAGACATTGAATTAAATTGAAGGAAAAATAATTTTTTGAATTCTAAATACAAGATTGAAAATAGGTCGTTTTGCATTGTTGAAAAAAACATTGACTATTTCAAATACGTTGCATTATGCCCTTCTGTTATCAATCATCAACGATTTTTTCTGAAATACTCAAATTATAAATGCAGTGCTATCCCAGTTGGTATTAACACGTTTGGGAAAATGACCTCTACCATTGCCTCCCGGAACCAAAGGAATATACAGGTCACTGTTTCAGAAGATCTTCTGCTTTTTTCCTAGCAGAATCAGGAGCAAATATAACGGATATTAAGAAGCACGGAGGATGGAAGTCTACAAAAGTAGCTGAGGGGGACATCGATCAATCTATTCCTTATAAAAAGGCTATTGCTGAAAGAATAATCCCAACAGCTAGATCCAGCGTACAGCATCGCCCTCTTCACTTGAAGAATTAAATGTTAATGCCCATGAAATTGTCAATCCAGCTAGTTCAAATGTGTTAAAAGGCTCTTCAACATCGCAAGGTATTAATATCAGCAGTTGTTCTAATTGTACTTTTCATATTAATGTTCATAAATAATAATAATAATGCAATTACTGTATATAATACATTTGTAACAGAATTTAATTGTATCTATATCTATTGCTCATAATGAAACTTCCTTGAGAATTAAATAATTATGTTTTGTTTATTGCTATTTGGTCGAAAAAAATCTTGTTAAAAATACTTTTAACAATAGTGATAAAAATATTTTTAACGGCCCACTTTGTAAACATCATCTTTTAATACCCTTCACTTCAAGAATCAAATAATGTTAATGCCCATGAAATTGTCAATCCAGCTAGTTCGAATGTGTTAAAAGGATCTTCAACATCGCAAGGTATTAATATCAGCAGTTGATCTGATTGTACTTTTCATGATAATGTTCATAAATAATAATAATAATAATGTAATTACTGTATATAATACATTTGTAACAGAATTTAATTGCATCTATATCTATTGCTCATAATGAAACTTCCTTGAGAATTAAATAATTATGTTTTGTTTATTGCTATTTGGACGAAAAAAATCTTGTTAAAAATACTTTTAACAATAGTGATAAAAATATTTTTAACACGCTACTTTGTAAACATCATCTTTTAATACCCTTCACTTCAAGAATTAAATAATGTTAATGCCCATGAAATTGTCAATCCAGCTAGTTCAAATGTGTTAAAAGGCTCTTCAACATCGCAAGGTATTAATATCAGCAGTTGTTCTAATTGTACTTTTCATAATGTTCATAAATAATAATAATAATGCAATTACTGTATATAATACATTTGTAACAGAATTTAATTGTATCTATATCTATTGCTCATAATGAAACTTCCTTGAGAATTAAATAATTATGTTTTGTTTATTGCTATTTGGTCGAAAAAAATCTTGTTAAAAATACTTTTAACAATAGTGATGAAAATATTTTTAACACGCTACTTTGTAAACATCATCTTTTAATACCCTTCACTTCAAGAATTAAATAATGTTAATGCCCATGAAATTGTCAATCCAGCTAGTTCGAATGTGTTAAAAGGATCTTCAACATCGTAAGGTATTAATATCAGCAGTTGATCTAATTGTACTTTTCCTGATAATGTTCATAAATAATAATAATAATGTAATTAGTGTATAAAATACATTTGTAACAGAATCTAATTGTATCTATATCTATTGTTCATAATTAAACTTCTTTGAGAATTAAATAATTATGTTTTGTTTATTGCTATTTGGTCGAAAAAATCTTGTTAAAAATACTTTTAACAATAGTGATAAAAATATTTTCAACACGCTACTTTGTAAACATCATTTTTTAATACCCTTCACTTCGAGAATTAAATAATGTTAATGCCCATGAAATTGTCAATCCAGCTAGTTCGAATGTGTTAAAAGGATCTTCAACATCGTAAGGTATTAATATCAGCAGTTGATCTAATTGTACTTTTCATGATAATGTTCATAAATAATAATAATAATGTAATTACTGTATAAAATACATTTGTAACAGAATCTAATTGTATCTATATCTATTGTTCATAATTAAACTTCTTTGAGAATTAAATAATTATGTTTTGTTTATTGCTATTTGGTCAAAAAAAATCTTGTTAAAAATACTTTTAACAATAGTGATAAAAATATTTTCAACACGCTACTTTGTAAACATCATTTTTTAATACCCTTCACTTCGAGAATTAAATAATGTTAATGCCCATGAAATTGTCAATCCAGCTAGTTCGAATGTGTTAAAAGGATCTTCAACATCGTAAGGTATTAATATCAGCAGTTGATCTAATTGTACTTTTCATGATAATGTTCATAAATAATAATAATAATGTAATTACTGTATAAAATACATTTGTAACAGAATCTAATTGTATCTATATCTATTGTTCATAATTAAACTTCTTTGAGAATTAAATAATTATGTTTTGTTTATTGCTATTTGGTCAAAAAAAATCTTGTTAAAAATACTTTTAACAATAGTGATAAAAATATTTTCAACACGCTACTTTGTAAACATCATTTTTTAATACCCTTCACTTCGAGAATTAAATAATGTTAATGCCCATGAAATTGTCAATCCAGCTAGTTCGAATGTGTTAAAAGGATCTTCAACATCGCAAGGTATTAATATCAGCAGTTGTTCTAATTGTACTTTTCATATTAATGTTCATAAATAATAATAATAATGTAATTACTGTATATAATACATTTGTAACAGAATTTAATTGTATCTATATCTATTGTTCATTATGAAACTTCCTTGAGAATTGAATAAATATGTCTTGTTTATTGCTATTTGGTCGAGAAAAATCTTGTTAAAAATACTTTCAACACTAGTGATAAAAATATTTTTAGCACGCTACTTTGTTAACATCATCTTTCAATACTCTCGACGACCATTAAAAATGTCACTTTTAATGACAGTTGTACAAAAAATAAATCAGCTACAGTGTTCTTACCAGAAGATATGGTGTGTGGTCTTTCACTGATGATGGCAGAAGCTGCTCTCTCAAATTGAATCGTTTCCTGTAGATTCGGCCACGTAGCAGTCGTTGTGGGAGCAGACGTTACCGGGAACGGTGTACAGGGTGTGCTGGAACTACTGCTGTTGTTGCTGTGTTCAGACATATTTGAAACCTGAAAAATTAACGCATTGTACCGAAATAATATTTCAGAAGGAAGGTCAAAATGAATTCAAACCATTCAAAATGCATTATTTTTTGGTTGAAGAAGCATTTAGGGAAAAGTGATCATCATTAATTTTATGCATTCAATCAACATCACCGATTATTGATGTCTAATGAAGGAAAGATAAGGTTTTATTTGAAGGACGTACCTAGTTGGTGAGTATTTTTAATATGAATTATTAGATGAAAGCATAAAATATCAGCACATGTTTGATAATGAGATCAGAAGTGTTATTAGGTTAGCTGGTTGTTGTGTCTACTGTTACTGCTCCTTCTTACCTGCGCAACACTTATTGAAGAAGGTGGTCTTGGATACAATGTATCCTGTGAAGTGAATCCAGAATCCTGGCTGGACACAGATCTAACACGCATTGTACCACTACGACCTACAGGCTGTTTATCAACAAAAAAAAACAAATGAAAAATAAAATAACACACAAATAAAAAGTATAAGTGAAATAAAGATAAATAAATCAAGAGCATGCTCGAAAAAATAAAATATAACGCCACATTCCAACAAGAGTTGTAGAGAAGCCAATTCATACTTTAATTTTTTTTAAGACAAACGATTTGCAACACAGAAATTATGATATATATATATAGTACCATTCACAGAGAACCAAGATTAATTGATTATAGAGTTCAGAAAGTCTTTTTTCAGTTCATTTGGAAAATTATATTATAATATTTGGAAAAATTTATCATTGAAGGGAAATAAATCATGCAGTGGCGGTTTTAAAAAATGAAATTTAATATACTACAATGGAATTCACTTCTACGAATATCTGTATTTTGAGTGAATGTTTAGTTAGCTGTGTATGTAGACATTGTGAGTTATTTTGGCAGACCTGGGACTGAGTCAGTGCATTCCTTTTTGTTGCAAAGCTTCGTTCGGAGGATGAAAATACACCACTTCTGTTGAAAATTGTTCACCCAAAATAATTCACTTACAGGTTCATTTATTAAGTAGATGTGAGAATTATTTTTATTTATTTTTTCTTCGGATATCAAAAGGAATATTTTTTTCTGTATCAAGAATATATTATCGCCCTCGGTAGTGAACCAGTACACGAGAATATAATGATAACTTATGGGCAAGTTAACCAGTGCATAATAAACAGTTACGGGACCATCCATATTCAGACAACTCTTGAGGTAATTGAAGTATATTACTTTCATATTGTGAGTGATCGCACTCACGATATAACAATAAATTTAATCATTTCACCCATGAGGCGATACGAATATTGCAGAATTTCTTCGTTGGCGTATCTTTCAAGACAATGCTTTTATGTATACATCAAACGAACTTTAATCAAAGAATGAATCATCGAAATTATTCACAGTCTATTGTTTCAATATACTGTTTATTCATTCATTTCACTTGAACTATTAAAAAGATATTTTGTTTACTCAACATTGAACATATGATTGAATTCCCAAATTCCTACGATTTGACTATCTACGAATGACAAATGAAAAAGCAATTTGAGGTTTTCATCATATTCAGTTTGAAATGAAGTAGGTCCCGCAACCATGATCTATAGTTCTATTCATTCCAATTTGAATAACTTTTAGGTATCTTTGAGAAACATTATACGGATTATATTAGGATATTGTAACGAAAAGTCCTGGCGCCGGCCCTGCGCTTATGGATGCAAATTGGTGCGACAGTTCGAGGAAAGATTTTACCTGCGTGATCGCGGCTCACCCAGAATATTCGAATGTCGGGATTTGTCTGGTGTCTCCACTGGATGAGCGCCTATATAAACAGGAGTCGCTCACTGCGACGGCAGAATTTGTATAACGGAGAATTTGTATTAGAGAGAGTTTGTCAGAGTGTTTAGTACAGAGCGTTGGATAGTGAGCGGAACAGTTTAAGTGATTGTATTGTGTTTTGACAAAGAGTTATAATGAAAAAGTTTAGTGTTGTTTGGTGTTTTAATCATAGAACCCGATAGTGTCACCTGATTTTCGAATGGAACCTGCCTGGGAAAGATTTACCTAATTATTTGAAAAAATCAAGTCAAGGTGAACGGAAGACTCAAGGCGGATTGATCGTAAGTGACAGATAAAACATAGGAATTTCCAAGTTGAGTACTTGTCTGAATGCCCTCATTCAATCCTGGTGAATAATGTTAAGTTGTTCATAACTTAAGTTAGCTTGTTTGAATTCGTCTTTATACCTGAGAAGAATTTATCAGAAGAATAGAGCAACAAATTACCAAGTTGTCAGTCCAGTCTAGGGGATCAAAACAGTGATATGCGCCCAAAGACGTCTTTTTCTGGGTTCAGTCGTGATATCTCCTGGATTATATTAAATGTTTTGGATGAAAATAGCTTTCATAGTCAAGAAATAGCTAAGAAATTTCTTTGAGACAGCTTGGATTCTTAGAATTAGTTAGAGTTCAGTTTGGTGTTTTTGAAATGAAAAAATACCCATAACTTATAAACTGAATATTTTTGAAAATTAGATCATTCTGGTTTTCCAATTATCTGTTCCGACTTCGGATGAATCAGGTAACTCAACTTCGATATAAAAAATAGATATTATTCCAAAAAAATAATTAATGAAAGTACCACGCAATGACACTGAAAATATAATATATTTCACCACCGTCGGATAAAACAAGTGAATGGAAAGAAATAGAACTTGAACTTTCAAAAATATTCAGTTGTGAGTAATAATAACTGAGGAAATAAACGCTGAACGTGTTTTCTTTGAGGGCCCGCCAGCTCCAATTCCCCTGTACTAGCAAAATGCTGTTCGAGTGCTCCTAATCTTTTTGACGTATGAAAAGTTTGTGTAGCTTATACCTGACATTTCATGTGGTTATCCCCTGGTCTAGGATTTCTATAGATGAACTAGATTTGCATTGCATGATTTCAGTTATCAATTCTCGAAACCTCTCAAAAGTATCGAAAAATGGCGCAGTCGGTAGGATAGTTTTGTAAAAGTGAATATATAGCGCAGTAGGTACGATATCTGTCGAAAACATGATTCCCAGAAAAATAAAAAGACCGAACTCTACCAAAAACAATCCAAACAAACAAAACAAATGAACCATCTCACCTGCGACAAGGACCTCTGCCACGGATGGCTCGGCGAGTGGTGGCTCTTCGAGCTGCTCGACGACGAGCTGTTGATCGAGCTGATGGAACACATCGAGGACTTTCTCGAGCCGAGACTGGACGGCGACGACGGCGGCGTCTGGAACGACCAGCCGCCGTCGGCGCTCTTCAGATCGGCTATCACTTGCTCGGAGGCGGGCGGCAGCGTCTGCGGATCGGAAGAGTGCTTCTCGAGTTGCTGGACGGCTTCTTGGAGGTGGCCGATCTCCGTCAGCATGGCCACTTCTTCGTCCTTCAAAGCGTAAAGAATTATTTGATATATATCAGGTGGATACCGCGATAGCATTGTACACACACATCACCGTTCGATTGTTTTTATGAGATTAAGAATATCATTTTCGAAATTGAGGTAGTTATTATTATTATAATATTATTTCTAGATACTTTTGAGGAACAGAAATCAGGTATATTTATTGTCGGTTCAGATCAGAAATCCCCGAAAAAACTAAACATTGAAAGTATACCTCTTTTCTATTGTTATTCGTGTCTTAGTAACGCCATATTGAATTAGGAGAAAATGGTTCAAAGTCGCATCCTTGATTAGAAATGCCACTTGTATTATATCGTAAAAAAAAATCATATTTTACAGAATGGCCTAGAAAAATATAGATTGAAATTTTTGTCTTGGCTCTACTTCAGATTGAATTGGAAAAGATATATAATCGTTTGACGAACAATTGTGGTGGAGATTCAAAATTGAAGACTGGTTGGTGGAAATTGTGAAAATTCTTGCTTATAGAAACACATAGCCGAGCTCACAGCCGAGCACAGCTTATGAAATGTGGGAGGTTACAATATTGAATTCTTCTTTGGTGATTAATCTCTATTATTTCTTGTTCGTTTCAGAAGAAATCTCTGAAAAATGAAACATATAGAGTTATCAAAAAGTATGTGGATATTCTGGAGTTGGATAGATTGATCAATTGAATTATTTATCCGATTATTGTCAATGTATCGGATTAATTTTGATATTCATTGTGAATAAATTGATGTTTTTATAATTCTCCTCCTGTAAGAAAAAACTGCATTGGTTTCATGGGTAGGACACTGAAAATGTCTTCATGAAAACCGAAACGTAGCCCGAAGATACTGATTAGAACGGAAAATTAATTTTACGTTCTAGAAAATGATCTCCACCTTCGTGAATCAACTCACCACCACCGGCTTCAGGAACCCGACGAAAGTGCAAAACCTGCCCCGCTCCTCGACCAGCGCTGCCCTGACGGCGTGCTTCTCAGTCTCCTCCAGCAGCTGGCGTCGTTCGGTGACGTCCTGCAGGCCGCACTCGAAACGTTTCTGGACGTCGCCGCCGGCCCCCTTCCTCATCTTCTTCTGCAGCCGCAGCGTGTCCGTCGACCGCTTCTTGAGCTCGGCCCTCGCCCGTTTGTAATCTACATTCGGAATTCACAATTAATTTTTTTTTCAATATATTTTCGAATCGAAAAAAAAATCCCCAGCGCCGCCTCTTCGCATCGCTCGTTTATAAAACGGCGGTCATTTGCATAACAATTGAGCCGGTCTATTCGGCGGGAGAATTCCCTACCCGAACGTTTTCATGTATATTAGTTCTAATTATTTTTTTGATAGGCAAAATTTGAGTTATACGAGGAGTTGCTGACTAATTGGACTTGTTCTATTTAGAAAGAACTGTTTTTCAATAGACGCTCAACTTTTCGGGGTAGATTGAAAATCTGCCCGTCTACACTTGGATAGATTCAAATATTGATTCTTATTTTTTCAGATTGTGGTAGGTTACAATACCCAGAAAACTACGGAACAAATATCAATCCACCACAAAAAATGACGTTCAAACAGTACTGGATAGTCTCCTTTTGGATATATACATGTAACCCGATTTTTGGAGATTTAAAGTGAATTTATGCATATTCAGCCACAATATTATGTCACTGAGGTCCTTTTCCATTTCATTTTTCAATTCATTAGTGTTTTTAGAGAAATAAAAGAAGGTGGTGTCATCAGCAAATAATTTTAGATCTCCACGTAAATTCAGTTCTGATATTGAATTCATATAAACAAGGAAAAAAATAGGTCCAAGGACTGATCTTTGTGGTACGCCACATGAAACATTCCTTAGTCCAGATCTAGATTTCCCCATGTACACAAATTGCTTTCGTCCAGCTAAATAGTTGCGAAACCAATTATAAGTTGTACCTCTGATGCCAATTCGATATAGTTTGTTGAGTAATATTCCATAATGAACTGTGTCAAATGCTTTGCACAAATCCAATAATAAGAGACCACATTTATAATGTGAAAAGATTTCATAGCTTAGGAGGCCTCTTTATGGAAAACTCAAATGGTTACTATAACTTACAAGAATATCTTACGAATAATCACTTTTCATTGTTGTCCACAACTCAACAACTATAATAATTGACAATTCATTGCTTGATTACCATTGATTTCTCTAGAATAAAATTATAACTGGATAGCGTGTGAGGATTGAGTGTGGGTAAATTGATCAAGAACTTCTCGTAGAGAACTTATTTTGAATCTTTTCAACGATGCGAATGGAAATCTTCGTCCACGAAACAATACTGATTACATCACAAAACTGGGAAAACTTTCCAATTTGTATCACCATACCTTTCGCATGATCTTTATCCAAGTTCAGAACGGTCTTCTTCCATTCTTCCAGTTTATCTTGAAGCGGCAGGATCAGGCATTCCATGATAACACTGGAAAACAAGTATTCCAATTAAAACTTTCGCAACTCCAGCTCTGTCGTCATAGGTAGAATACTGTCGATAATATTCGCAAACTGAATAATTAGATGCCAATCTCGAGAGAAGAACATTTTGAGAATATACTCATAACATTGAGGATGTAGATTATTGAAATACCTTGTGAAGTTTTTTATTCGAGCTTCAACTGCTTTGTGCCTCAAACATATCCGAGTTAGTGCTGTACCAATTTCCCGAGTTGCTCCTGTAAAAAAAAAGTACCAGGTTAATATATGGAATTGTCACTGACACTTTTCATATTAGAAATTTGATTGAATATTTTTGAATAATCAGGATACATTGGCAAAATATTGTTGGATGGTTTGAAGGAAATTGGGCTTTTATATTGTTTCTATAAAAAATATAATAGCTGAAATTATTATAGTCTAGTTTCTAAATAGTGGATGGTAACTCATCGTACATTTTCAGGTTTTTAGGGTATTTGAAAGAGCAGAGAAAGTGGCAAAGTGAAACTTGATTTGAAACCTGAGTACTTAGCTAATGTATTTTCTATTTCTTGACCTGCTTCATATCAATAATGAACCGTACAACCTATGAGTCACTCTATACAATTTAGGAGTTAGATTATAGGTTAGATTAACTCCAACGTTTCTTCATATTCGAAACATTATCATCTTCACCTCATAAGTTGGCCAGAACTATCAAAAATACCTCAAACTTTCAATTACTCATATTATTTATTCATCTTGTGTGATTTGATATCGCCCCCGCGAAATGGGACTGGCCAAATTTGTGACTTTTGATTTTAACTGAATTTAATATCGCTACTGAAAATTGCTATTCGATATAATTGGTGTTGTTCTGCTGGTGGGAAAATATTGGACAATGAGAAAAATAACATTATTATGAATGTTTCGAAAAATACTTGTTTAAATAGTTCAAAATCACTTCAACAGTCACGGTCAGGTCAGATACTGATTAGAATAATCATAACAAATCAGCAAAGGTCAAGATCGAACTAACATAGGGAAATCTCGGCTGTGTTGAGATAATTCATATTTTTGGAATACTGAATCTTTTGGAATTTAATTATTAATAACAATTTCCATCGTTTTTTTTATTGAAAAACTTCATTTTGGGTATGTTCCAGAAGTAACCAGTACATGATCTAGTTGTATTTTTATACTGGAGTTACAGTAGCTCGAAGTATTATTTAGAAAAACAAACCCCTAAATATCGTAACGATATCCTATATATTTTTTAAAGCTGTAAGGACTGTAAAATGACAAATACACGCTAACACAAGAACTGCAATTCCGGTGTCACATTATCATATGCAAAGTTTTGAAATTACTACAAACAAGGTGAAATTGATATATAAAAAATATTGATAAGAAAAGAGGGCGCCGAACTCCACTTTTAGGAAGCCGTCATGTCACGTATTACAGAGGTTTCAATGAAAATCATTCTTTTAGATCGTGTTTATTCGTGAATAATTCATAAAACTTATAGGAATCATGGCTGTTTTCTATAGTAGGGACAACTTATCAATTTAATGGAACTTTCGCCAATGCATTTTCTTACCACGTAAAATTTCAAATTGAAGTCTTTTCAATCATATTCGACAGTGAGGCATACAGGGTGATTCTCGAGTACGTTGAAGTGATATGTAAAGTCTAAGATGAAAAATAGCAGACACGCACCTTATAATGTGCCAGTTGTATTTGTATGCGCAATGTTCAATATGTAAAAGAAGGTAATAAAGACCTTTATTTTCATAACGAAAGCTGACCTAAAAGTGGAATGCGATAGCTTCTTTTCTTTAAATATTTTCTAGAATCAATTAAAATTTCTGTACACGAATTCCGGGTGAACACTTTATTCTTGCTATAGAGTTTTCATTTTGAGTTTAATTTCATTCAAGAATGGAAAAAAAAAGAATTTCTCCGAATATTTTTTGGAATAAAATTAGTATCTTCGTATGAAAATACGCCAACTACAATTTCTGTACACAATTCAAGGAAAACACTTAATTCTTGCTAGATTTTATTTTGAGTTTAATTTCATTCAAAAACGAAAAAAAAAATATTTTTTTTGCATATTTTTTTGCATTAAATTAATCTCTTTGTATGAAAATACGCAGAATCAAGCTTTTGTTGAATTGATGTATAATAGTAAAGGATCACCGCGGTTATGTTCTCAGAAGGTGGCGGAACTCATGGTAAACGATCAGTCACAGGACGGAATCATACTTAGTACTTACTAATATATCCGATAGAGGGCGTATCATATTGCTGGTTTTGGAATAAAATATGTTCTGATGCAATATTGAAAACACCATTTATTCGATTTTATTACAAAAATCTTGTGACTCGGAAACACACTTATAATTTTTCAGACGGAGATCATTTCGAAAAATTAGCTCAGAAGTATCATCATACCAACTTGTTGAGGGTATCAATAGATTCTGGATCTTGTTCTATATAGTATAATTTAGGTAATATCTCATTCAAAACTCTCCCCCTATTCTATGTCAGCTCAAAAAGCAATTATTAATGAAAGTGGAATATCATACAATGCACAGTGTTTAGTTTATTCCTTGCAGTCCTAATTATATCTTCATTTATTCGTTTGTTTATAAACGGGAGAACCCGAATTCATTTTAAAAAATTATATAAATCGGTCATTATCAAATGAAATTCTCAACTACTTGACATACATTAAAATTCGACTAGTGACATCAAAGGCGAAAATGGTATTGATTGAAAGAAACTAGTTCTGATTTGGTTTATGATTTCTTGACCTATAAATATATGGTCTGGGATGTTGAGTTTATACGTCATAGAAATAGTTTGTCATATATCTCACTACGTTTGATTTCGTTCATTATTCAAATCCAGCCTGGAGCAAGATATACTTCAATTATTTTTTCACTACTGGCACTAAATACCACGATTCGTGATCATTTCCTCCAATGCCACGCCATTAATGGAAATGCCTCATTAGCCGCTTTTTTTGCTGAAAAGGAGACACGCTCTTCGAATACGTTATAACTGATATGAACTCCCTAAGATTGAGTTGGAAGCCAGAAAGTTGGCACTCTGCAACAAAGCGGAACAGGGTCAATAGCCCTCTAGAAGACATTCTTGTTGAACGTAACAACGTTCATCACGGCTGCAAAGTGCAGTCGATACTAGCAAGTGCGGCTGATGAATAAGGCGAAAATTGGTTCTTGTGAGGTAGCCATATTAAGTTCTGAAGGGGGTTAACTCTCGTCGTACTTTAGAAAAAGGGTAGTCATTTACAACTTCAATTTGACTGAAAATTTCGTTAACACCGAATCAATTAGGGTTTTCGTGAAACCAGCACATATACATTTATGAATCAACAAAGAAACATTTTGTCCAAATTAGCTGGTTGATATTGTTTTGTTGATGTTCATTTGTTCGGTGAATAGTTTTGCGGACGACAGTACTCTTCATAGTTTCTCTTCCAGAGCCTCCATATCAACACGAGTAACGAAAATTCAGAGAAGTAATAGCGTCAATTGGATTTCGATTTCGTGCGAAGAAATTCTTCACTTCTCGTAACTTTTAACCTTCCAATGATCTATGAGGCACAGATCTTGTTACATTAGAACAGCTCAATTCTGGAACTTCTTGCCGATGGAGGTTTACCTGAGGCTTACAAACTTCAAAAATTTAAAATTGATGTTAATTAGCATCTCCTGTTCCTTGATTCACGCGGTGTTCTTGGAACATTACAGGGCTTCCCTTTCTTGTGATTCTGTATATGAAAATATTTAAGAAAATATTGTATTTAGCAAAAAATTTCACAAATCGATAAATGCTCCGAATTATTAAGATCTTTACATATTTTTTTAAATTCGGGAGGAACAGCTGCTCTTTCTCATTTCGAAAGGTTGTTTTCAAAGTAAACAAAACTTCATTACTCTTTATATTGACACCCAACTTCCTATCATTATTTGTCATTTGTAGTAATTTTTTACTTCGATCACAGATCGTTTTTTCAATAGTGATAAGAAATATTTGCTGATTCACCAGCCATCACCTGTAAAAATTTCATGAAAACTCACATATAAAGAAGGTAGCTTGTTCTATGCGAAATAAAAGTTACGAATTTAACTAGGTTTGTTAGGCCTTTGTGTTATTTTCAAAATTTTTGTTGTTTCAGTTCTGGATCATTTTACTGTTATTTCTGTCAATTTGTAATTTGCATTCTTACGCAATTATTTCACATGTATATCTACATATCGACATATTCCTGTCATAAACTATTATAGTTTCTTGGGATAAATAAATAATAATAATAATAAAAACAAATCCAGCTGTGTTTACACAAAATAACTGGTTATATCTATAAAATAAACGTTGGACTTGTAACCACCAAAGTGAAATAGGAAACAACTTAACAGAATGTTCGTGAAACAATAAATGTGAGACTGATTATAGTCTAAACCTTAAAAAAAAAAATCTCTATCTCTACCTTAAAATATTTGTATAATAGTTGTTTAACCAATTTGTTTTGTTGAATATTGGCTAATATGTTATGAGTGTTGCCAATTCACTTCAGCTATAATTTCCAGTTCGCATTTTTTTCTGTTGAATCACAACAATCAACAGAATTCAATGAATTTCTGGGATTGAAAAGCATGAGAAACTGAATATTTATTATCCCCATGTTTTGTTACCCCCTTAAGAGCCTCGATGGAGCAATGTTCTCCAAGACAACATTATTGAATACGCAGTCACGAGTTCAAATCCGGCTGGTGACTAAAAATTTTAAATTCCCGTTTCGAATGCATGTAACCCGAGTAGGTATACCTTTTACCTTTCTACTACTAAGTGTGTCATGTGGGTAGCTCGTACGATAAAAGCTTAGACCACGTTAATCACGAATTGGCACAAATTTTGACATCAGAAAGTTATTCTTAGTAAGACGGTCGTTAACGGTGAAACTTCCCTTTGTTTTAATGCATAATGGGTGCACTGAACTTCTCCCTTGCGTTGAATATTAAAGTATTCAACTGGATCATAATATCTTATCATTGAATAATTATTTAGAATATATTAACAAACAACCATCAAAGGATTTATGAGGGTTTTTTCTAATCTTCATTTCGAAACAAGAATAATTGTTTATACCCAGAATCATTTTGATTACTGTGCAACAAGTCTAGTACAATTTGTACGTAAATAAATTCAGATAGATAACACTTTGCTATCTACCTACTATATAGTTCATCTCATGTTTATTTTATTTTGCAAAAATTCTCGTTGAGATAATGAAGAAACTGGCAACCTATATCTCTATTACATTCAACAGAGAAGTTTATGAAGATTCATTGGTGAAAGCAATAACGACTTTCTGAAAAATGAAAACTTTAAAGAAAACCCATACTTTTGCTTAGAAAACAAATTCGGTCCTAACTTTTCCAATTCACTCAGACCAGTAAATCGTGAAAGTTATTGAACATTAGCGTGGATTTGTACACTCATTTTTGTTGTTGTTGATGAAGCTAATTCTTGAACACAGATTGTAAAAGAAGAATCACTTAGTTGAATGCGATTCGTTCAGAGAAAACTTGAGATTTTTTGTATTGAATTACATCGTATTATGTCTCTCAGACATCTGTTGAGTGACTTCTTATATAAATTCACATGTACCTTTTTCCACTACGGTACCAGCTTCGAAATTTCAAATGGAATGATTGATGGCCATATTCTTCTATAACAAAACCCATACCAACTTGAATACAAATTATAAAAACAATTCCGTTCTATGCCAGACCTCTCGACGTTAGTTCGAATAACCCTCCGTACTTCATTGTTGATAGATTCAATTGACCATCAATCAAATTCAATACTATATGATGGAATTGAACAACATTGAAGATGTTAATGCCCAGCCATAATCATTAGCCTTGTCTGCTCATGAATTACAGTTAATAATAAAAGGAATAATGATGTAAGATGTATGACATTAAGTACCGTTAATATCAATTTGATACAAGTTAGAACCCAGTGCGTTTAGAAAGGCCATTTGATTTGTTTTGAAAGATGAACACTTGTTTGACTTTTTCCAGAAGTGGCTGTAGAATATTTTGCCTTTTTATGATAGTTACGTATACGATTGGTATCGATTAGTGACTATTTGACTATCGAATATCGAATTGCATACTATAATATTCATCTAGTAGTTAATAGCTGAACTATCAGCCAAAAAATGTCCCGGAGTGCTGAAACGCTCATCAACTTTGTCATAGTCCTAGGTGAAACCATACACTTTATAGTTATTTATGGTAGTAGTATATCTGCCTATCAAGCGGAAGGCCGGGGTTCGAATCCTCGCCGGGCCACCGTGCTGAGTAATCGTACGTTAAAAGGTAAGGCCTCGTTGATCCATTGCTCGCACAAGCTTCGACTTCTGAGGGTTGACGTTCGTCAGCTGGTTAACGAAAACGAACAATTTTAGAACAATTTCAGTGTTTTATGTTGCAAATAAGTCGCGCGAGAAAGATTTATACCACGAGGCCGTCATAGTCTAAGAGCTGGTGAACAATTTTGAGTAGGTTCTTGAAGAACTACAAAAATTTGTGTAATTGTCCTTGAAAGACCCACAAATGGAATAGTCGAGGTCCGGCTGGAGGGTAGCGTCCCCCTACCAACCCTTGATTTTTTTTATAAGGTAAGGTACCACCGACAAAGGCTCTCTCTCGCACCGCAAACTACGCATAGTGCTATTCACTTGCACTTATATGGAACATTCCTGATCGCCTGATATGCAAAAGTTCCATCGAATGAGTGTCTTCATTACTCTGCCAAAATGGCAGCGTGACTCAAAAACATTTTTTTCGATTAATCAGGAAATCATTTTTCATTAACCTGGCTAACATTCAGTCCCGATTAATCGGTATTGCTTTTTCATTTCTGAATTCCTTGAACATTAAACTTTGATGATATAAAACTTTCGAAATGTTTCAAATACATGTTTCAGTTGAAAAAAATCCAAAAAAATTGGTTGGTAGGGGGCCGCTACCCTGCAGCACTAGTCTAAAATGACATTAATAATTACTGTCGTAACTGCCATGTGTTGAATAAAAGTATTTTTTTGTTCACGTACATTGTGATTTCAATGGCTTCTGCCATTTGATATTTTGAAATTTGAAATTGTCATCTGTTTATTATCCTCACGCCTGAGGTGTCCCTTGAATTTGCCCATTTCAAAACGATATATTGAGATATATACAATTCAAATTCACCCAATGAAGATATGAGAACAATATGACAAAAAAAGACCGTAAATCTGTAACGAATTCGTCCATTGGGACTTCTAACAGTGAACCATTACAAGCAATAAATATCATCAGTGCTGAACCAACATTTTATGCGATTAAAACAAGGCCGAAGTCAGAGAGGGAGATCAATATTATCATTATTCTTGCGATAGTAAAGGTAGCAAGCTGGCTGTGAACGTTTCGGATAGACGAAGGATTTGACACCGAAAACGATGTACTACCAGAAAATCATTTTACCTTGTTGGTGTGGTGGCAAATTATAGTACAATGATCAGCACAATTCAAGTTGCAGAAAATGCCACGACTTGCTTGTCGGGGAATCACAGGGACAATATTGACTTGCCCCCCTGCAGCTCTAGAGAGATGATAAATAATTCCCATAAGATTGAAGGAAACGGCAAATTATTTCTAGCCCGATAAAGGGATATTTTCACATATCATTGATTTGAATAAAAAACAGTGACACTTGAATAAATTTCCATGTCATGATTCTTCTCTGTGGGATAGTAGTAGTTTGAACTTCAATATCAAATAATCATTTTCCTCCTCTACTTAACCAAAGAATAATATTTGTAATCGGATTAACCTTCAATCCAAACGCGTCAAGTATTACGAGGCAGGTAGCTCTCGCAAAAACAACTTTCCTGGCCAATACCGCACCTAACATTGAATATCATCTTGAAGACGACTATGTAAAGATTCGAAACTTTTAGGCAGGTGGTTCTACTGTTCATGTCGGGCAGGCCCTTTTCCCGCACATATATTTGCCGGGAGCAAATTCAATGTACGGCGCAGTATTATCCAGGCGAGCAGTTTCATTTTGAATTTGATTAATTACTTCACTGACAATCCACTACACGAAATAGCAGTCGTAAACCTTCACGGGGCAAGTTGTAACACGATCTGCGAAGCAATCATCCCTAACCTAACCTAACTTTCGTTGGAGCTCCATCCAGGTACAAATAACGAAAAGGTTTCCGGTTTCCGCTCGACTCACATCCGTCCTTAATTGATCGTATCTCGCTCGTGATCGATCCGTTAAAATTTCAACGATCGCCCTTTTTTTTCACGGTATCGTAAAACTGGGTCTCGCGAACCCGTTGAGACGGATGAATTAGTGAAATGATAACTGTTTACGGTAACGTTTCACGATGTTCGATTTATAGTCCGGTCAAAATTTTATATTAATATGTATTCGTTAGGAAAACAGTGTGAACAGTGAAGTCTGCATCAAACCATTTTTCCCGCAAATCGCTAAAATCTCCGACATTTCTTAAAGAAAAAGTCAAGATTTCCTCACTGTAATGAAATGATATTTCCTTACAGTTGTTAAATTCTACAAATACATGATTAAAAACAATTTCAATAGGAACCCAAGTAATTTGATTACGAATCTCGAAGAATCATTTAGTTCTGAATGAAATTATTCGCTATTTTTCATTAATAATTATTATCTGTAAAATTTTAAACGATTAGCGGAAAAATAGTATGTTTACCTCCTAGGAAAAGCCACATTCTTAGACCCCGAAGTGCTTCACAGTTGTCTAGGAATGTTAGGCTGATAAATAAAATACTATTAATAATAGTTCAAGATGAAATTTGACGAGAATTAAAAAATTGTCACCTTATGTGCCAATTTCTTTTTTTAATAAACGAATCAAAGGTTGGGCTATTTCTCAAAATACAGAAAAAACTTTTTTTGAATTCAATTTTAGTACTCCTGCAAAATTTCAGCTACACGAGATAATTGAAACTTCTCAATTTTCAATATGTTTACTTTTAGGCCCGGTCTTTTCACCTCCAGATATCCTACAGATAAACTAACTGACGGTTAGAATATTCTTTTGTTTATCGTTAAGTGATAACAAAAGCATATTCTAACATTCAGTCAATCTATCCTTAGGATATCTGGAGGTGAAAAGACCGGGCCTTAATGTTATACTTTTTCATCAGAAAATGTAGGTCTTTTCAATTGTACTGGAATCCATGAAAAAGATTCAAATAATTTTTTCAATTAAACTATTTTACCAATATTATTATATATTTCCATTGGACACAGATCTACTACCTTTCCAAAAATACATTTTGGGATCCTTTCTTATCATACAAAAATAAACAAGCTATATCACAATGTTACCGAATCTCAATAGACCTAATTGGATTTACAATTATTTCTCATCTCAACCTGAGAAGAAATTGATGCCGAATTCAAATATCAAATAAAGCCATATATGCAGGAAATTATACATGAGGCGTGCTTTCCAAGACATCACTACATAGTATAAAACAAAGTCGCTTCCCGGTGTCTGTCCCTATGTATGTAGAGTGATTCAGGAGAGAGGTTCATATGTACCATTCATCCATGATATAGTAAAGAAACTTCAACAATTTAAGAGTTTTCTAAGGTTATTTTGCTTAAACATTGCAAACGCTGGCAGAACCCTACAAGATAGATCGCTAATGTAGCATAATTTCACTACCTTATTATTACTCATTTGTGGTATAAACGTCTCATATACAGAGGACGAATTTAACAAATCGAATTTACGGATATTTTTTGCTGATAAACGAAAAAGAGCAAAAGTGTCGACAAATGTCAACTCGAAGAAGATATTGACTGGACTATAAGATTCTCGGGGAGCAGTTGATTACCGCAATTAAAAGTTTATGGTTTTTGGATGGGCAACCGGTCGTTTTCTCTAGAGTTCGAGAAACTGGCAGGCTGTCGAGTTTTTTTATGAATGAACGAACATAAATTAGTATTTTTCATTCATTAATGTCGTTATCTTGGTCGAACAGGTTGTTTGTGCCGAATTGAAAAGGCTACTGTAAATAAGTTCTATTCTCATTCACTTTATATCAAGATCCCGTTGAACTGATTGAAGAATGTTTTTTCTAGTTTTGAAATATTCCATAGAGTGAATGAGTTAGTTCCACAATGATCAAAGCAAACAATCAAATAAATAACAATAATTAGTTCAGTTGATGGAAATGTCGAGGAAAATATTAACTCAAAAAATCTATAACATCAAATTAATTTAGAAGAATGGAGAATCATTTCAAGTTTACATTTTCAAAATTTCTCTTCGAGAATTTTTAACTGTTTTAGATTAGTAACAATCGACCTGAGAAGTTCTTTGGAATGATGACGGCTCATTTCCTACCTGTTCTTTTCAGCCTTCATTAAGTTATGATACTCGTGCTAGAGGACTTTTGAATGATATGACTACCGCGCCTTAATTCTGCAGCTTGGAGACTGCCTTGCTGAACCAATAAGCCCTACACCGAGCCGCAAGTGGCATCAATTTACTTTCTATTCGGTTGCATAATGTTCTATACTGAGAATTTTATTTCTTGATTTGTGACCAAACTAAATTGCTATCACTATTCACTATCAGTGAATAACTAGAAGGAATAACATATAAGAAATCTCAGAAAACACATTGTCGTGAGGTCAAAAATATATTGGTGAAACATCGAGTCCTCTGGAAGTGCGAATACTTGAGCACAAGATGTAGGTACATCAGGAACAGACAGATTGGTGGTGTAACATTATTGGAAATGCGGGTTGGTATCACTTAATGGAATGAACTCACACTCCAATGGCAACAAGGCAGAGGAACGAAAAAAATATATAAAGCATTTTTTTTTATATTATGCTACATGAAGAAAGTTGCATCTCCATAAGTTCAATTAACATGGAGAGTACCTGACTCACCGTTCTGAAAAACAAAATGTTGTATCATATCTCAACCGCTCTACAGATTAACGCGAAAACAAAATTAAAAAGTTGAATTTTTAATCAGTTATTACTTAGAACGGTTGCACATTTGGTTGACAAATCTAAAAGTTTGGATGGAAATTAGTTTTTTCATTTTATGATATGCAATTTTGAGTTGTACGACAAGTTGCAACTAATTTGTTATAATTCTCACTTAGCACGAAGTTTTAATTGAGCATAGTAAGTGTTCGATGTTGACTAGAAATTTACCCTTCTACATTTGAATACATTTCAACATTGATTTCATTTCTTCATCTTCAGATTTTGACTTGATACAAACCAAACAAACTACGTAGAAAATCATGTTCTTCATGGAAATCAATATTTGTTCGATAATTTATTAATTAAAACAATTGTTTTCTTCATTCTGAGAATCTCCATTTTCTTAGTAGAGTTTTTCAGGATTGCAGAGAAGCTAGGAGTATAGAACACGAACAATACGTTTCCACTAACTTTACAAACAAATCAATTTTTTGCGTTCTCAGTGAAGGACGACTATTTCAGAACAGTTAAAGGAGTCGCCAATCGATCTACTGAAAATAGCACCACGTGAAACATGTCACTGGTTGATAAAACTGCCTTTCGTTGGGTCCGATTATAAACAATTCAATCAATGATATCATTTTCTTACAGTAAGGAGAACTTGCTTTTTTTCTCTGAGAGATTTTGTCTCGATTTGCGAAAAAATAGATTATGACTGAAATACTGGAATTGATTCGCGATTTTCTTTCCGAATATCCACATTGTCTTCTTGTTGTTTCTCATGAAGTCCTCCCTCTACGTGAAAAACGCCATAAATTTGTTTCACGTCACTCCACATCAGATGCCTGTTCAACATCACACCTTGTCATCAGAGCTGTCGAGTACATGCACATTAACCATGCCCGTGACTTGTATATACGGGGTTATACGGATTATTCATGGAAGTGGAGGGTTGATTAATGTCTCAGTGCTATGCGAACGTACACAAAAACGTGCATGAAGAAATTCCTGTTATCTACCGCAGCAACATTTTTTTTCTCCTTGTTCGTACTGCCCAATTTCACAAGTGCAAAGATTTCAATGATGCGAAACATATCTAAATCACTATCTCGATGAAATGAAGATAAACAATGAAAAACCTGTTTATGACTGAAATGACTGCCTCACAAAAAGTCAACTAAGGAGGAATTTGATCAATTAATAAGACGTCACAGGAACGCAATCCCAGAACAAAGACGAGCGAAAATATTTATCCGCCCTTCGCCAAACAGAGCTGAAGGGCTTTTGGGATTAATTGAAAAAGACCAAAGAGACCCTAAATCAGTAACGGGACTGTGCACTGTGCCTCCCCTGAAAATTGTCCGTCAATCTCCGAACATACCTTTTTCTCTCAATAACATAATGCATCTTTCAAAAATGTTAGTGACGTGAATACTTTTTCTGGTCTGATGACAATGAATAATTTCAATTACGCTAAGATTCACCTTCCTTCATACCTACACCTCGCATATAGCCACGGTAGTAGTTGTTTTCCGGCGAATACCTGCTCAAAGTGCCATCTGCATTGAGGGTGATATGCTTCTTGACTGGAGTCATACTGACGATTCCAAAGGGGGATGAAACCGTTATATGGCTGGCCATGTCCCCAAGAATTGCTGATTCGATAACGATGTAACACAGAAATATAGGCTCTGAAAACTTTTTGAAGTACTTGGTGTATATTGTGTCCATAAATCATATTGAAAAAAATATGTATATATACCTTTTTACCATGATGGGAAAACCATGAAGGTGCTTCCCAGAAACTGGGATATCTATTTCTGCGAAGAAATACTTCACTTCTCGTCATCTACAAGGCTCAGATATGACCTGTCTTGGAATATATTCTCATGTATGGAATTCGGCACCAAAACATTCATTGAAGCTTCTCGATTTTATTCAGGGAAAGGCAATCCGTCTTGCTGGTTATTCTTCGCCTATAGACCTGCTCACTTCATTGGAGCATCGTAAAAGGGTCGGAGATTTGTCTCTCTTCTATAGATATTTTTACAATCGGTTCTCTTCTGAATTGTTATCAATCGTTCCACCATTGGCAATATTTACACGGATGACTCGACGAGTGCAGAATTCCCACCCCTTTGTTGTGAACTTGGAGACCTTCCGAGCCGCTCTTGCTCAGGGATCTTTTTTTATTGAGTACAGCTGAGATTTAGAACTCCTTGCCGACAGAGGTTTCCCTGAGGCTTACAAACTTCAAAAATTCAAAGTGAATGTTTATTCGTATCCCCTGTCCCTTGATTCACGCGGTGTTCTTTGAACTTTACAGGGCTTTCCTTTCTTGTGAATCTGCATATAAAAAAAATTGTTCCATTCTTGAAAACTCAACCAAAGATCATTGATATATTGAATTCTTGCCACCGTTGCAATATATCCAAAGTGTCGAATATTCATTTGATTCCTAGAGCTAGTTTTAGAATAGATTTTTTTTTGGGTCAGAACACGTTATTTATATTATTGCAGTCGATGGAATTTATTTCAATCGAATACTGACTTTTGAAATATATCACCGCTCATTTACTTCAACAGAACCATAATAATAACACATTGAATCAAATAATACACCTCTATTTCACTCAAATCTGTATGTTTCTACTCCACGAATCTGTTATTTACCACTGATCACTTCCTTAAAGAGTAGGTACTGATAAAATAAATTCAATAATGTATCACAATTAGTAAACTCTCTCCGGTGATATGTGTATTACCTTCAGACGGTAGTTAGTGCACAAAAAGGACTAGTCCATCTGAAACAGCTACTTCACAGCCAATATTTTTTGCTAAATTGTTCATCAAACACACGTTATTCGAATCAAATAGATTTCATTTATAATATCCATATACAAGCTTGTTTCTGTTCAGAAGAACATATCACGTGAGCATCATGATATATGAATTAGCTGATTTCATTTAAAACAGTCATAATGAATCAAATTGTCATCAATGTAAATTGTTTTGGAGCAGATTCAACTCTTGAATCTCAATTATTCAAAATTGTGTTCCTCAAGGATTTTTAAAAACATTATGGGGAAATAAGTTTTGCAGAAATGACTGTTTCGGATAGACTCCTTCCTATTTGTGAATCAAATTTTGGTAATTAAATCGAAATTGAGTACAGTCGTTTGTAAACCTAGAGATCTTCATTATCTGGTTCCCATTATCTATGCCAAATAATAATAATGAAAAAATAAATAGATGAACGGATACGTCGCACGACTCTGTATACGCTACATAGAATTAAATCACGTTGTCGGAATTCTCAGAACAGCATTGTTGAAGGTTTATAGCAGCATGAATAAAGAGTTCAAGCTGAACTTGCCGCAAGGCAAGATACTCTTTTCATTCTTTTGAACTTCTCTGAAAAGTCCCCTCTCTAAAGACGAACAGGGTTATTGTGTATTTTTACTTCTTTGCATAGGATTTTTTGCATAATAAATTTGAGCGTTGAACTGAACGTCAAATCAGGGACGATTCTGTTAACTCAGGACGCTTTGAAAACAACTCTTTGACGAAAGAAAAAATGGAACCGTGAAAAAGAGCGAAAAAACTGTTGATTTCAAGGTGAATGTATGCATCAATAATTTTTACATCTTCTTTCTTCCACTATATCATTTTATACAAGAACCTTCACCTTCCAGAAATCATACAAAGATTGCAGTCGTTGACAATATAACTCAGATCATATAACGCGAGGTATAACCGTCTTATTTCAATTTCGGTAACCGCTGGCAACAATTTAGGAAACCTGTGTTTTGTCTGCCAAAAACAAACACACAAACTACGACACAAAGTTTTTCGAATTGTTTCACAAGCCCAATTCATATATATTCGATACATTTGCATCGGAATGAGGTACTATTCCATTGAAAGAAGTTATCGGATTATTTGAGAAAACTACCCCCAACCATACACCTCTCGAGGCCACACGAACTATAAAACAAATTTTTTTGGGTTGTTTCACATGCCTTATTCATATATTTGAATCAGAATGAGGTATTATTTCACTGAAATAAGTTATTGAATCTTGAATCATTTGCAAGAACTTCCCCAACACACCCTTCCAGGGACATACCAGATGTCTCTATCAGATCATGAAGATTGTGTCATCAGGCTTATTTGTCGCTAACAAAATGTATTTCAAATTGGAAATTCGCCACAAACTCTTTCAAAAGAAAGGTCATAACTTTTTTCGTCCAGTGGAAGTGGATTGCTTCACACCGGTGTTTTGTTTTTGAATTATAATTTTATATAAATATTGAAATTTTACTGTATGCTTTTTTATTATTGCGCGAATAAATTGAAGTTACCTAATAATAATCCCTATAGTTTCTTTGAAAATTTATCGGACTTCCCCGGAATTTCTCCGGAATTCCTATCAATTGTACAGCAGAATTCCCATGTGGTCATAGCGTGCAGTACGTTGAAACATCTTTTAGTGCATATTTTTCAATCTATACCAGATATTTTGGTTAATTATGAATTATATTAACAAAAATATGTGTTTTTTTCAACTATCGAGTAAAATGAAATCACGTAATTAGAACATTATTCTATTTAAAAAGCGAATATCATTTTTGGGTTATGAAATATGTCCCTTAAAATTCACTTTTTAGGCTCTCACTAAGATTTCTTACCCGGAAATCTTGGCGCAGTATTAGATGAACATGAAAGGTTTCAACAAGATATATTGCATAGAGAGGCGCTACAACGGAAAATGGCCAGAAGCAATGCTTCCAAATTTTTTTGATGAAGGCCAACAAAAAATTTAAAAAAAAATTACAAAGTGAATACTACCGAGGAAAATAATTTACATATCGTATTATTATTTTTTTAATAAATGACCGAATTTGAGGAAACGATTTCTTTTTCGAAAATTCTATTGAAAAAAATTATACGTGTTTCGTTATTTTTCATACTTTCTGAAGCATCATCTAAATATCCAATCATAATAATTATGTAAAATAATACTCCATGATCGATACGCATGTATATAGTTCATATAGAAAGGGTTTCATAAAGTACTCAAATTTTTGCCTGGTTCATAGACCAAACTTTTACTTTACTTTTACTTGGAAGTTATCACAACTGTACTAATGCGTAAAGCGGACATGATATATTTTTTCCCTAATTTCGAGTTTCATCTCTTGATTTCGACTTATTACTCGAAATTACCTCAATTTCTACGTTACAGCTCGCAAGCTATGTTCGAGTTGTAACTCGAAATTGGAAAAAAAAAATTGCATGTCTGCTCTACACTTTCGTAGAATCCTAATCAGTGGAAGCATTCATACACAGCACTTTTATTTTAATATTCTGTGTATGCAAGTATTCCATTCATTAAAATTGTGAGGATTTTTTTTAAATAAAAGCAAAAGATAAAGTAAAACTATGGGCTATGAACCAGATAATGTTTTTACTTTAACATTCTGTCTATTATTTCGAAATTGAGTCGTTCATGTATCAAACTTCCTGAACAATAAATAAACCGTACCAGTAAGCTGTTAAACTGGCCCTCTTTGATACTGTGCAGGCTAGTCATCGACGTATGATCAAATAAGTTCTACTTTCATCTTCCTCTAGTTTAACTACTACTGATTTATAGTTATCAAGTTGGTAATTTTATGTTCACAAGATATTCGTATAAACATAGTATCTATTTTGTCACGTATGTCGCAGGCATTACTTCAAAGTGCACCAACGGAAATGGAAAAAACTTCTTCGATCTCTCGTATACCTATCGTGTAAATCAAAGCGACCCATGAAATGAATTTTATTCGTACGAGATTCAAGCATCGCATCGATATGACGACACATAAAACAAGTTGTGTTGACGTCTCGGAGCGAAAAAATTTAGTGCCGCTTTTCCGCATGCAACTTATATTCCCATTCCTAGAAGTGATGCGAACCTTGGTTCTCGAGAGGCGGTTGTCCCAACAAGAAAATTCTATATACTGGGTACAGAATCTGTTGACTTCTTGGTGAATTTCATTCCTGGAAGAATGACAATGAAACTCCACACACTGATTTATAATTACTGAGCTCCAATATCGGCTTTTGAATTTATGGGGAAGGAAATATGAATGTTTCAGAGATTTCGATTTTAGTTTTGAAATATTTGTGAAATGGAATGCTGCTGAAACAAAAGGAAATATCTTAAACTTAAAGAAAACCCCATGTCATTACTCAGTACTATAATGTAGGTTGTGTCCGTTCTAACGAAGTCATTTATCTAAATACGGTCAGTAATTTGCTCTCATGTGAAAACTATGTGAGATCAATGTATAGAGTGCATCTTGAAAGCTCAGTTTTATATGTCACGTCAAGGAGTACTTTACATCCCTCTGCTCCTGATGGTTAATAAGGTACAGATCCCACCTTCCCTATTAAAAAAAAATATTTGTTTTCTATTGATAACTAATAAACTCAATCACTGCTATGTGATGTCACAGAATAGTCATCGATATCCATCATAGAGAAAAGTGGAGATGTGAAGACCATTACTTGATGTTTTAGCTGAACTTAGGGAGATATTTCAGAATATTTCCATCGTATGTTAAAAATCCCATATGAAGCGGGACATTTTCGATCAATTACAGCGATAAATTCCCGGCGGGACATTTTCGGACTGGTAAATACCCGGTAGGTATCGAAAAATACCCGCTCGGTCCGTGTAGCTATAGTAACGATTGTTAAAATGTACATTTGTCATCTTGACAGGCATAAATACTGAATTTTAAACGTCGTTGTTTCAACTCCGGAAATATTCTACCGAATTACACTCGTCCATCAAAATAAACCTGATAATTTTCCATTCGAGCATGTTGTCAGTAAAAAAACTGCATTCGGTTATTTTCATATTTTGCTAAAAGAGCCCTCCTCCTTCGGAGCCCGTCTCCGTTCCCAGCATGGTTATTGCTAAATATATAGTTAACGGTTGATGAAACAGTATAAATGGCAGTATTTTGGCGCGCCATAAATAAAAACCTATGCACTATACGGAAAAAAGTTTCGAATGAAAGTTGAAGAGAATTTTATTATCTACGAAAATGATCCCTACTGTTTTTGTCGTACGATGCACGGTTCACGAGATATTTGATAAAACGTGTTTTCCAAGATGGCGGCTGAAGCTCAATCCCCCCTGTCCCGCCAACTTGAATTTATATTCAGGGGACACCCCCGAACATTTTCCAACAAGAATATCAATTCTGTAGAAGATTGCAGAAGAAAAGTACCTGGTTCTTGGACTAACTGTATATTATTCGTTTGATATGGATTTTCATCCAGTAACTGCCACTTCCATCCAGTTTACAAGAATTCATTCTGTGAATGTGTTCTCCGAACATCACAGGGCTTCCCTTTCGTGTGAATCTGTATATATAAAATAAGTCACTTCCTCCCTCGTTTCCTCCGAAAGTTGATTCACATCAAAGTCAATTCGTAACAGAATTCAGTTAGGAAAGATATTTCCTTGCTCAGTTTTTGTTTGAGTAATGATGAAACTTCAGTGATAAAAGTAACATAAAAAAAAGCAAACAATCTTTGTTCATTATATGTATTCATTAATCGAAAGGAAAGAACAGTTCTTCTAAATAAGCTATTCCACTACCTTCATGACCCGACAGGCGCTGAAACAAATAAAAGTGATTCTTTTGCCGAATTTGTATATCAAGCACACGAAACTCGAATCAGATATCATTAATATGAAATAACTACACAAATATAGAGTAGTTGGTAATACAATTTCACTTACAAGAAGAAAATCATTACCAGAGCTCTTCGAAGGGCAAGTGGATAAATTAGTGAACTTTTGCATAACTCTAATTTTCGAAAAAATTTATTTTGTATGAATATCTGCTAAGAAAGTTCCATGAATAAAAATATGCTATTTGATTCAAGTTTCGTATGCTTGGTTCACAAACTGAACAAGAAAAAGTATCTTCTACGTGATTAATCGCCCGTTGGTCACACAATCATTCATCGTTCATGTGAATGAATTAGACGCCTTTCAAATGATATTAAAAAATTGTGACGGAACCTAACGCCGCCGCTGAGCGTGATATAACTGAGCCGCGGTCATAAAAATGCCGCACGTTTTTACCGGCCGGAGAATTTTCGACGATTCTGGAATACGAGATATCTGGAGAAATCTTCCCTGTTCCGATGTGATATATAAGAATGAATTTCAATGGCAGTTTTTATTATTGAGAGTTAGGAACTTACTGGATCTTAGTGTAGAAATCTAGTAGTAGAGAGTCGAAATTTCAAGTTTTTACTAAAGCTTATTGAATGTTTTAGTTAGTTGATGAGTTTTTTTTTGTAAGCGAATTATAAGTCAGTGCGGCAGTTGTATTTTATAGTGGAGTTAATGAAAACAGTTCAGAGTTTTATTTAGATTATTTTAGATGAACGAACTCAGAAATATCGTAACACTATCGACTGAGAGTTTGCAAATTATTTAATATCACTCGGAGACGAAAAAGTAAAAAATCGCTTCCTCGAACCAACTCTCCCTAAAAATAATTATGTATCAAATATTAAAGGAGGAATGGTTTCTAATATTCTGATGTAACTTTAATTAAATTCCGTTTATCGGGCACAATAAGATTGAAAAAAACGGTTTGCGGGAACTCATTTTCATCTCCTGAACAAAAAATTCAAATGAAATTTTCGGCGTTCTCAAATAGTTATGGAGATAAGGGGCAAATTTCGGGTTAAAAACGGGATTTTCTTGTATACGTTTCTGCGGCAAATTAATACTCGAAATGCCTCCTCCTTTTCATCAACACAATGTACACACTCTTAATCATCCGTTTTAGATATGTTTTCAATTGAATACACTACTTTTCGTGAAAAAATGCGCCTTTTCCTGGCAATTGACTAATATTCCTGAGTCGGTATCTGTTCACCTCAGCTGTCATATGCCGATATTTACATGTTCTTGTTGTTGTTGAAGAAAAGTGCATTTTTTGTTGAAAGAGTTGTGTTTTCGATCGAAAAAATGTGTGAAACGAATGATCAAATGTGTGTACATTGTGCTGATGAAAAAGAAGGAGACACTTCGAGCGTAAATTAGCCACAGAAACGTGTGATAGAAAATCCAATTTTTTACCCGAAAATTGGCCCGTATATCCGAAACTATTTGAGAGCGCCGAAAATTTCATTCTAATTTTTTGTTTAGGTCAAAATTAGACAAAATCAAGCATCCAACACAATTCTTTACCGCCAATCTAACGCGACTTTTCGAGCGAGAGACCATCACAAACCAAAAAAGACAGGACAAAATCGTCGAACATCTGTCCACAGCGAACGCGGAATCAGGAATAGAGAACCGACGACGCATTAAGACAAGAAATTCTGGTTTCGAGTTACAGCTACCGTTGCGGCCAGCAGCGGCAGTGGCAATGGTCAATAATAATAAAATTACATCTGTTTGTTTCGAGATTCACTCACGATACTCCGATGTCGACTCACGCATTTCGCGGCAGCGATATAAACCATTTCGTTTCAACATGCACTAGTCCACTAGTGGATGACGGAGTCGACATACTTGTGCACAGAAAAATACTGTGATGGAATCTCAAAGTTGACTATTTAATTTTTCATTCAGATCGGCTACTTCCCACTTCTCGCATTTGATTGTGTACTAAACGTATTCAGGGTGCCTTATAAGATATTCACCAAAGGGTATATCTTTTTGACTGTGCTAGTTCAAATTGCCCGCTATGGCAACTTTTCAAGGGACAAAAATTAAAAAAAATCTGTCTTCCAGAAAACTTCGACTTTTTTCGAATTATCTGGAAATGAAAGACCAATAATCCTGCCCAATAAAAAATGGTGAGATTGGAACCTGAGATGTGAAAGTTTCCTAGAGAATATTTCCATCGTATGTTAAAAATCCCATATGGAGCGGGACATTTTCGATCAATTACACCCAGCGGGACATTTTCGGGCTGGTAAATACGCGGAAGGTACCGAAAAATACCCGCTCGGTCCGTGTATCTATAGTAACGATTGTTAAAAGGTACATTTGTCATCTTGACAGGCATAAATACTGAATTTTAAACGTCGTTGTTTCAACTCCGGAAATATTCTACCGAATTACATTCATGCATCAGAATAAACCTGATAATTTTCCATTCAAGCATGTTGTCAGTAAAAAAACTGCATTCGGTTATTTTCATATTTTGATAAAAGAGCCCTCCTCCTTCGGAGTCGGTTTTTTCGACAAAATATGAAAATAAACTGATGCAGTTTTTGGACAACATGCTTTCATGAAAAATTATCGGTAATTTTGAAGCACCTGTGTAATTACTCCCGAATATTTCCATCGTATGTTAAAAATCCCATATGAAGCGGGACATTTTCGGGCTGGTCAATACCCGGAAGGTATCTAAAAATAACCGCTCGCTCCGTGTATCTATAGTAACGATTGTTAAAATGTACATTTGTCATCTTGACAGGCATAAATACTGAATTTTAAACGTCGTTGTTTCAACTCCGGAAATATTCTACCGAATAACACTCGTGCATCAAAATAAACCTGATAATTTTCCATTCAAGCATCTTGTCAGTAAAACAACTGACAAAATGTGAAAATAAACTCTGCAGTTTTCAGACGACAACATGCTTTTATGGGAAATTATCAGTAATTTTGAAGCACTTGTGTAATTACTCCCGATAATTTACAACACCAAACTGATTCTTGCACTCGCCTGGTTTCGCTAACTAGGTTATCATCTTCAGGAAAAGATAAACCGATACTTATTCTAAAGACTGGGTTTGGTACTATTCATACCTCACAAACTCGATTCGACAAAGACTTAGTCTTTCAATTATTCTTATTGATTTTTCAACATTCAGCCAAATAGTGGGCTAATGGAAATAGTTAGAATGTCACCATTCTTAGTAGTTTTGAATTTATAATATTGTTACGAATCTCCTAGGGCTCTCCTAGCGCCGGCCCAGACGAGATCGTAAACGCAGATGAGGGTCGCGTCGAGTCGTAGCGAACGTCATCTTCCAGGAACCCGTAAATTGCGTGTGGAGAATTCGCGAAGATTTTTCATAGGCGTACGCAGGTATATATACGGAAGAAACTTCGTCGCGGGCAGAATTAGTTATTCGAAGTTTGTATTCAGAGCAGAGTTATTCAGAGCTAAGTGGAGAGAGTTTTGTTACTGCTCAGTGCAAGTAGTTGAAGTGTAAAATTTGTATAACAAAGAGTTATAAGAAAAGTAGTTTAGTGTTGTTTGAAGATTTAATCATCGAACCCAAGGATATATCCTAACAATATGAATAGTGAAAAAGTGCTTGTATCCCATTTAGCCAAGTATTAAGTTTGATGTTGAGAAATTGAGTAGAATGATTAAAAGACGAAGAAAAATATCTGTGAGTACTTAGTGCTTGTCTGCAATACCTAAGATTGTAATATATACATAGTAATAACCCTAGTTTTCAAATCCAGTATAATTTTTTTTTTCTGAATATGCTCATCTTGTTAGTGATATCTGTTTGGTGGGATATTGATCTCTAGAAAAAATCTTAATCCTTCTACTCACTCCTAAAAAATCGTTAAACCTGTCCTTGGGTTCGTTACATTTTTTGGTAACAAAAACAACACTTTTTTGTGAAATCGAAAAAAGGTTAGGAATCTGACTTCATGTTATATAGACCATTTCTTTCAGGAAGGACTTTCTCAATCACCTCCTTAGTTGAAACTATGACTTATGGGACACACTGTATAACGAAGGTCCTGAACGGACATGCAAGAAAAAATATTATAATTGCTAGTTCAAACGACAATTATACATAATTGTCAGTTCAAACTGATTAATTGCCAGTTTGAACTGCCAATAATAGCTCTAATTGTCAGTTAGAACTGACACATATACATACAATTGCCAATTCGAACTGGTAATCATGAATTGCCAGTTCGAACTGACAACTACCCGTTCAATAATGAATTCCATTACGATACAGATTTTCATTACGATACAGATTTTCAACCAATAGAAACCCATTATTTTTCAATCAAGCATGATGTGCAAGCTTTGCATTTAGACGTTTGTCAAGTCAAAATCAGTAGGTATTGAATTTTTGAAGAATTTAGTCAATTTTCGATAATTGAATGAAAATGTCTTATAGCAGTGATATAGAATAATTACCATCGACTCCTCCACAGATGTCTTAGGCAAAAAAAAAATACAATCGGAAGAATTATATTTTTCATTCGACAAATGTAACACATATGTCAAACGAGCTCTAATGGCCTAGTGGTCAATGGCGCCGGCAATGATCAGAAACGTCCGGGTTCAGTTCCCGACCACGGCAGAGATTTTTTCATTTTTTTTTTCCTTTTCATTGTTTTATTTTCCGTGGTTATACCATTAATTATAATTTTGTAGAATGTTTTCAAAGAAATACGATTGATTACCTACTATTATTGTGTTCAATATAAATACCTAATAATATAATATCTTTAGTTCTTCATTATTTATTGGGTGTAGATAAAATAGCGTATGCAACTCCCATGTAATGGTTATTAATACACTCGCATAAACCATACGAAACTCACCTTCGGCTCGTTTCGTATCCCGGTTTATGCTCATGTATAATAACCATCATTACACGATCGTTGCATAATATACTATTACTGTATGTAGAAATTGATGCTCCGAATCATGACCCTTGATTAGTCCAGACGGGTAGCCGTAAATTTCTCAAAATTCAATATTCACAAGAAGATCTACAAAAATTGGCCTTCTTTCAGATGACTTTTTCATTTTATTCGCGAAATATTAGTTCTACGGTGAAAATATCTAATGGAAACGAAGTTGTAGCCTATGAAATTTGATGAAAAAACGAATAAAAGGAAAAGAAAATGAATGAGCTGCGTTTTTGTACACGTTATCCAAAGTAATGAAAAAAACATTATTCATAATTCGCCAAAATACCTGATTTTTCACAAATTGAATGACAGAAACCTGATGTTGCATCCTTTTTTGTTGCTGCATAACATTGTTTCATCAGAATTTCCATGTTCAAAATGATTGCATTCACGAATCCGATGCCAGGCAGCTGTTTCCACCCGCCATAGGTCTCCTCAGTGTCATTCGGCTGGACTTGCCAACACAAAACATTTTGAACGGTCCGTCCGTTCATTAAGAAACGAAAGTCTGAATCTAGTGCAGATGGTGGAAACTTCTAAGGCACAACACCATCTGCCGGCTTAAGACCAAAGACTCAAACTCTTTCCACTTACATAAAAAAAAGTAACAAGAATCGTCTTCGGTCCACTCGCAGGGAAAACTGCAACCCTCCACAATAATCAGAACTAACATTTTCGCAATGATTGCATTCGCTTGAATGTTTCGTGAGGAACAGACCTTTCAGAGTGCTTTGTGTTCGCAAGTCCAGCCAAGTGTCACCGAACAGACCTGTGACGGATCAAAACACAGGTTCACACCATCTACACCAGACAATTGTTCCAATTACCGCAACTGTTTACGCATGAAAAGGTTCGAATATTCATATTCAATGAATTTTTCTTTTCTTTATTCAACTGAAACAACATTTCTGTGTAAATACTTGCGAGAAAGATTACTTTTGTCAGGAACGTTTTTCTCCCCGAAATCGCCCCAGCTGGCCCCCACGCCACGCCCATGGAACCGTGTCACATCCAAGATAATCCCATTCTGAATAATCAGCCGGTTGATCGGATAGCTAATTGATATTTCAAGACTCTTTCACGCTGAGCCAATTAATTTGCACCGAGAGAGTCAATCTGACGACGTCTAACCCTGTTAGTATCGACCAGGTCAGAGGGTTGATGGACCCCTGTGGCCCAGTGACTTTCATGCTGCACGCGTTTTGGAATCTTGCCAGAGCTTGCTCGGTTTAACAAACGTTTATGCAGCTCGTGTAAAACAAATGCTACACAATTATGATAATGAGCGGGATAGTTTTCGAGAGGGTTTTTTTCACGTTTGAGTTTGTTGAATCAACGTCCTTTGTAAATGGATTGAAAAAAGTGTAAGACCACTGGACAAAACATTATATAAGGGTTTTTTCTTTTCTTGTGTTTGTTTTTTTTCTGCCTTCATTCTCGCTCTTCCTCTGGTGTCATTTAAATTTATTGCCTACTGCTACTTTCGTTGTTTCTCTTTTGGTTCAAAAGCGAGTTGCAGAATATTCAATTTCCAAAAGATACCTAAATATTCCTATTTTTTCCAGGACACGTTTCCAATACTTTTCCTAACTTTCAATCAAATCTTTTGCTATTATCGTCGCTGAAAATGCTATGTCCGATCAAATTTTACGTGGCTTTCGTTGAGTGTTAACCAGTTCTAACAAATATTCATATTTTAAACGTGTTCTGAATTAATCTGTTGCTTCACCAATGCCGTTCTGTCTATTTCGGGTAAGTATGTCTTTTTTTGCTATATTCTATTGTTATGATTCTAGATTTTTACTGTCACGGTCGCCAAATGCTGAATTAACTTTCTGAGTCAGAAGAAAATTCATCAATTTTATTCTCCTGAAGATGCTAACCTTGTAAGCGAAACGCGCGTCGAGTGCAAACATTAACAGTTTGGTGTTACGGTAATTGACTCGGTAATTGATCTATAGAAATGTCCCAACTTCTACACCAATCCCATCGTTTATTAACTTGGTGGGTGAATTCTATTATTATTTGAAAAACGTTATTTTTGAACTCTGGCAGTTCTTCAAATATATCATTGATTTTCTACTTATTATGACATGTCTTGGTGTCTAAAGAAAATACAAAAAGTATTTGAATATCAAAAAAACAACATATTCTTTAGAATTTCTTGGGAAAATCAGCACTGAAAATAAGAACTATATCGTTCCGAACATCGTTGAAATTGTTTTTATCAGACATAAAAATACAATGTTTAAATTATTTTTCAGATTTTAATTACCATAAGTATATATAATATTCGTTGGATTTAAAAAACCAACGGCAAAGTTGATACTGAACTTAACTAGGATTAGTTATAGTTATGAAGTACTACCTGCATCCCTATTCTTGAAAAGAATCCTGAGACCAACCCATCGAACTTTTTCCGTGCTTCGTTTCTTGATTATCCTAATTAATTTCATTATATCAAATTGAATAATAGTCTGAATCGAAAAGACCTGTGTAACTATTCATGGTATTACTCCATTTTGCTACTTTTACTACTACATTTTTGGTTTCACTAATCATGTGATCAGGATCCTTCCGTATCTTATGCAAGAATGATGGTCCTCATAGCGAGTTGTGATAATCCATAATAGTATATTATGCAACGATCGTGTAATGATGGTTATTAATTCATGAGCATAAACCGGGATACGAAACGAGCCGAAGGTGAGTTTCGTATGGTTTATGCGAGTGTATTAATAACCATCACATGAGAGTTGCATACGCTATTTTATCTACACCCGATAAATAGTGAAGAACTACAAATATTACATTTATATTTGTATTGCACACAATAATAGTAATTGAAAGAATTTCTTTGAAAAATTCTACAGACTTGTAATAAATAGTATTACTTCGAGAAATGAAACGATGAGATATGAAAAGAAGATCAAAAATTGAAGAAAAAAAAGATTAGTCGAGGCCGGAATCGAACCAATGTCTCCTCCAACTAGAATGATTAATCTCAGCGCCACAGACGGCTCGGCTACGGAGAGCTCACAAAATATGATGGAAAAAAGTAATAAATCATTAATTTGTCAAATGAAAAATTTAATCATTCTAACTGTATTTCTGTCGGTGAAGGTGTCGAAGGTGATTCTCCCATACCGCTGGTATCAGACATTTCGTTATGATTATCGAAGTTTGGCTATATTCTTCAAAAGTTCAATACCTATACCGATTTTGACTTGACAAACGTCAAATGCAGAGGATGCACATCATGCTTGATTGAAAAATAATGGGTTTCTGTTGGTTAAAAATCTGTATCGTAATGGATTTCATTATAAAACGGGTTGTGGGCATATAAGTGTATTATTAGAGTACGGGTGTAGATAAAAGTTATATATGCAACTCTCATATGTACTCAAGAATCTGATAGAGTCCTTCCTCTTAATGTAATGAGGTTCGTATGGAAAAACTATAATCTTCTGGAGCTCTCATCTTTTCGTATGTAATGAAGTAGGATATAAAGTAGTGTTCACGCATCTGACTTCCTCTTGAATTACAGAAAAGCTGGATGAGACTATGTGACAAGTATGAATAAATAAATCAGAGATCATCATTCAATTATTACACAAATTCGCTAGAAGACAATTTGCACAAACCTCTTGGCATTCAATAGAAAAATAGGTTGAAATAAAACTACCACCACAAACGCATTAATGAATTTTCTGGTGGATTTGGCTAGCCAGTGGATCTAAAGATCTATAGATACATAATTATCCTTCTGTGAGATTCCATGGATGAAATAAACATGCAGAACCTATCAGCGAAAAAGAGAGCTCTGTTCAATGAAGAACATACATCACCTCATACATACCTCGGATCGAATTCTACTTCTTATCAGCTGATTTCAGCAAACCAGAGAAAAGAATCATTGCGGTAACTGTTTTCGGAATGAACAGAAAATGAAATCCGGAAGGGCGTAAAAACTCCTTAAGAATCGATTGAAATCTTTTTTCTACGTTATTGCCTGGCCTATTTATCTTTCGGGTCATTGGAGCTATATGGGTCCCACTGGGGCTCATGTGCTCTTCGCAGTTCGTCGAATGCGGTAAAGGGAAAATTGCCGTGGTTTCTGTGGGGATATGCGGCCGCTTTTGAACATCTGATGTATAAAGTATATAGATGAAAAAATGTGAAAGTAGTCTTTTGAATACATACTTAGTCCCTTCATACACTGAGCTTGGTTTTTCAGAAGCTACCCGAAGTATATCAATAATACATGTACTTCAAAGTTCATGGTAGAAGAATTATCAATTCTGAGGTAATCAATTGTGTTTTGATATAATTAATGAACTTAGAAAACACATCGACGATAGATATAACTTGACTAGGTTCAATCGATATAGATATATTCTAATATACTGTTACGAATCTCCTGGCGCCGGCCCTGACGATCGTAGACGAGAGAACGCCATTTTTACAGGAACTCTCGTCTCGCCTGGAATATTCGATTACCGAGATTTGACTCGAAGATTCTCCGTAGGCGGGCGCAGGTATAAAAGGAGACACTTCATCGCGGGAGATATAGTTTAGACAGTTATTCAGCAGAGTTATTTAGAGCTAAAGTGGAGAGAGCTTTGTGCAGAAGTCGAAGAGAGTTTTTATTAGAGAGAGTTTATCAGAGCGTTTAGTACAGAGCGTTGGATAGTTAGCAGAACAGTTTAAGAGTTTGTATTGTATTGTGATAAAGAATTGTAATAAAAGTGAAGTGTTGTTTGGAGTTTTAATCAACGAACCCAAGAATATATCGTAACAATACAAATACTGACTGTACATGTAACCATGGTGTTCACAAGGCTACAATTTTGGACTAATCATCTATCCCTCTTGTTGATGATATCACAAATATAAAAAAATTGACTATTTTTGCAGAAGATATAATATCATGCTCAGGAAAAATGCAATTCCAGATTGGAATAATTTGTGGATTTTCAGACGCTGAGATATCAAGGTCGAACAAAGTTTACGTTTAATAGCATCATTTATATTAGTTTATATATAAAAAAATTGTGTCACGTCACTCCTCGTCAAAAGGAAAGCATCAACTTTTATTTATGGCCTTAGAGCTTGCAACCGCCAGAACATCGCTATTTTATTGAAGGTTTCTCTGCGCATGTCCCAACATAAATAAAAAATGGATTTTTAATTTCTTGGGATCAGAAGTGGCACTTCAATCCCAGAAACCAGGGACTGAAAGTGTATTTTCAAACCCTACTGTGCATGAAGTATATTTTATACCTGCGCGTGCATATAGTACATTTTTTGGGTGCATAAAGTACATTCTTGTACAGTTGGTTGAAAAACACAATAATAAACTAGTATGACACAAGATCCAGAACAGCTATTACTGTTCACGAATTGTCAGTGTTTACGGTTGGAAACTGAATTACCAATTTTATTTAGTCAACAGAAATTGTGAAACTGTCATCACTCCCACTTTCAATATAATAACAATAATAAAATAACATTAATTCGTTGACTCTCCTTTCAGACAGGAGTAAGAAAACCGAAACAAAAAAAAACTGAAACGTATATACAATACAATGAAAATTCGACTAACACGCCTATATTTTTTCATTTCGGCATCCGGTAATAAATCCACCGCAATTCTAAAAGGCCCTCTAGTCGACAAAGTGGGCCTCTGAATACCCCTTCCCCGTCGTACAGCGAAGCCCTAAAGAAGAGCTCGAAACGAAGGGGACTCTATCAGAGATATCGCGAACGTGAAGCCATTATTAAGCGAGCCGAAATCTGAAATCGTTTATGACGTTCATGAGCGTATTCGAAAACATTCTGTAGGGTGATCGGCTCACGGGTTTCAGGCTAGATTCTCATATATCCCATATTCTCATATCTGATGTCGTGAGTCGACGAGCTGGAAGTTTTTCTGATTGGACAGGATTTTGAACTCAATTTCTCGAGCAAAAGGTTCACCCCCCAGAAGTACACCCCTGGAAATATAACCTAACCAAGGCGCTGGGTTGAAACAAATTGGGGTCGGTTTCCATGAATGCCGACGAGAAACCTAGTCTGTTCTACAATCATTATCATTCCCAAAATTTATTAAACAATTTTTTTTTGTGACTTGGTAAATCTATTACAAGACGGATTGCCTTCCTCTGAATATTGTTACGAATCTCCTAGCGCTCTCCTAGCGCCGGCTCTGACGAGATCGTAAACGCAGATGAGGTATCGCGTCGTAGCGAACTTCATTTTCCAGAAACCCGTATATCGCGCGAAGATTCTTCATAGGCGTACGCAGGTATATATACGGGAGAGACTTCGTCGCGGGCAGAGTTAGTCAAGTGGCAAGTTTTATTCAGAGCTAAGTGGCTTGAGTTATTGAGAGCTAAGTGGAGCAAAATTTGTATAACAGAGAGTTTGTACTTGAGTTTATCAGAGTGTTTAGTATAGAGCGTTGGAAAGTTAGCGGAGTAATTTAAGCGATTAAATTGTATTGTGTTGTGACAGAAAGTTGTAATAAGAGTAGTTTAGTGTTGTTTGGTGTTTTAATCGACGAACTCAATGATTATCGTAACAGTGGTGCTTCAATGAATGCACTGAGCAAGATGTTTTATCCAGCAAATGAACATTGACATAAAGCAGAAACAAAGTAGGCGCCAGAACTGAACCATGTGGAACACCTGCATTTATTGAGTGAATATCAGACGATACTTCAACAACCACATATAGAGACCTATCAGACAAACAACTCTTCAACGAAGCACACAACTGAGGAAGTAAACCATAGGAAGGCATTTTAGAAAGGACACCCCGATGCTTGTGAAAAGTTGAGAGCAATCTCAGGATATAGATAATTTCGCGCGTGAAAATTGTCAAAAATATAAAATGAAGATATGATTTATATGATATGAATATTTGTTATCCAACATCATCAACTCTAATGGAAAATTGCAATATTGTATAAAAATTACTACTTCCGTAGATATTATAAGTCGAAATGATTCGTTTCCGAAATACAGATTGTTGAAATTTTTCAAAACATGGTAGGTATCTCCCATGTTTCAACAATCTGTATTTCGAAAACGAATCATTTTTCGTTAAACATCATAAAGGAAAAAGTTGTTTATTTTGACGAGATCCACCACATACTTAGTTTTTGTAATGTTCTCAGCAACTTCACTTAGCGCCCTAGGAGCTAAGTGATATGCATCGATATTATAGAAAATTGTAAATATCTCGAAAACGATCACCTCCAGCATTGTTGAGTGGGTGTACCTTTTCCACTTGGACAAGGTATAGAAATTAGGTTTTTTCATGGAAAGTACAAAAATTTTACTGCCAAAGAAGTTAGGGTAATTAAGTTAGGGAAATAAAATGAGGGCGTACGCAGCGCCCTCTGGATGTTACATGGAAATTAATGCGAAATTATGATTAACCACGTCAAAAAACCCCGGGTACCGAATTTCGCGCAAATAACTTATTTTTTGCAAGAGTTATTTTCAAAAAGCGAACAAAAAAAATCAATTTCAACACCCTGTATATCAGAAACGAAGCATTTTCGGACACAAGTTTATATAGACTTTTTTTCTTAAAATTGTCTCAGGAATACGTCACTTGAATATTTGAACGTACTTATAATACACCCTGTATATTTCCTTCAAGTATTAGTCGTGTTGATCGAAAGAAGCGAGATAGAACCAAGTGAACAGAAACACTAGGAGATCCTGCACTTTTGTTCGTCAAACTAGAACGAAACATTCAGTGCTGATCATCCTCGTAATCACAATAATGTAACGGGAATGACTAGCTAAATCCCAAACTGTCATAAAATTAAATGTTTATCGTCTATTGGCAGGCTTCGGCCTGGTATAACGAATCCATCTTGATTGAACCACCAAGCTGTGAAAAAGGCAGAGACACGCATAAAATCTACCAACCCAGTCCGGCAATTGGAAAGCAGCACGTACATTCAATTCGTGCAGAGAAAATCAGTTTTATTTTCCGATAAAACCGAATGACAAGACATGAGAGTCGATTCGTCGCAGATATGTTTGTGATTCCGCCAAAGGAAATGAGCGTATTGATTCACCCTCTTTTTCAATCCCGGACTGGAAGAGGAATTCTTATTTGCACGTTTCCATCGAAGACCTCCCTTATATTTAATATGAGCGTCGAAGGAATTTTCAATAACATATAAACCATCACCATCCGGAAAGGAAGATTTCATATAAATTTATGATAGATCTTGTGGGGTTCCTTCGAATAAACAACAGTCGAACACGTTTTTTGCTCATTGCTCATTTCCTTTGCAAATTGAATATAATCTCAGCGTTACAAGTAGGATATTGAAGACATTTTTTCAGATGGCAATGCTGCCAACACTCGCAACCAATTCTAGAAACTGTCGAATCAGCCTATGCCATATTACATAAAACACATTTTATTCTAGGCCATCTAGACTCGATCAGTCATTTTCAAAGAACAGTATGTGTCAGTGATTACTTTGTAGTCTGTTACTATAGAGATCTAGGTTGGGATGGCAAGCTGCATTGAGCCACCAAGAGGTTACTATACAAACTGATCTTGCTTCTAGAGCTCATGTACTATATCAAAGGATGCATCAAGAGTATGACGTGTTGTCGATACCGAACAAATACCTACAAGGCTACTTACTATAGTCTATGCTCAAAGACACCCTATTCTTACTCAGATGATGTATTTTCTCCTCAAACGGAATAATCAGTTGAAAAAAATACAAAAAACTGGTGGTGAACGATTCAAAATCACTGATTCAATAATGTCAATAATGATCCTCTTTTTGCAGACATTACACCATCTAGAGATAATATAGTGCGCATACAGACCTAAAAATGAAGTTTTGGATGAATAATAACAACCTCGACTTTTAATTTTACATTCAACTTGAAGAAATGGAATAATTGATCCTTCAAAAGCAACAATATCAATTAAAGAATGGATAATGTTTGAAATGTCAAACGAAGCAAAATGATGGTGCAATACTCCTCACAATGGAAAACAACACGCCTGTATCGATGATCTATTCCATAATCTTACGAACCATTCACCGAGATAGTCATTCTTAAACTTAGATAGAGCAAAAAAAAAATCGAGGTCAACTTGTATTTTATAACCCACATACCTCACTCGGTCCATCAATACCAACAACAAACAATCTCCTGTCGTAATTATGCAAGTCGTAATAATTATTTTTAGGTGGTCTATGAGAATCAATTCGATGATGGAATATTATAGTCCAGGAGGTAGTTACAAATTTTGAAAATAAAATATTCATACTTCTATCACCTTCGTGAATTTAAAATGTATCGATTTCACAAGTATTCCTACAAGTTTGATGATTACGGATCGTATCATGATGTATACATTATCAGTTTATAGATTCATGGAAAGAAACCACATTGATTTAGTTATTGAGGTGAATCTGAAAATTGCAATCAATCTTGATGAATCATCTTTGTGTCATGAAAGACTGTACCAATTTTTTCTCGCTTCACTAAAATACTCTAGCTATTTTGTTTAGCATTTTCACTGTCGACTGACTTCAGTAAAACGTTTAGGCCAGTAGTTTAGAGGAATGAGACCGGAAAAAATAGGTATTAGTGTTTATTGTCATGTTAGTTTCAAGAATCCTATTCGTGGACACCATTACATATGACAACATAAATACAATTTTCACATTTCGTGTCACATCTCCTAAAATATCAGGAACCGGCCGAATTTACCAGAGATCAATGAGATTTTCTAATAATTTGCCAGCAAAATAATGTAGCCAGGCAAAATGTGTATACCTAATCAATAGCTTTCGATATGTGAAGGTTGAAACGTCCAGCTAATAATGACAAAAATTGATGAAAAACACCTTTTTTATTTCTCATATTTAAACTCATTAAAATAGACCCCAGAATATCAAAAAACATACTAAAGGGCTATTCCCTTCATTTCGTCTCTGATGAAAAAACACAACGTGGAATCTGTCACAAACTTGACTTGAAATAATAAAAATTCAATACTATTCGTCATAGCGAGGTCTAGTTAGTGTAATTTCATCTCTATTAGGTCTATTTTGTTTTAAACAGGCTTTGAATGTTGGTCAACTTTGACGCACTCTGACTCGACAACTAATTATCGCATACTTCTTTTATAGTTAAGTTCGAGGGGGAAACATCTTCTTTCAATCTTGTACGCCTAAAAATTTCAAGTCATTTAAGTTATCGTTTTGAGTCTTTAATTCATGCGTTTAAGTCTTCAAGTCTTTGAAAGATTTTAAATCTTGTTCAGATTTTAGCTAGTTGTTTCCCCCTCGGTTAAGTTCATGAAAGTTGGGATGCATTTTTCTCGTCAAAGGCTGTAACATGAATTAAGAGTGGGAATATGATTGAAACTCACCATTTTCAGATCGTCCTTTCACCCTCTACCTACATGTTGAAAACTAGTGATCACACAAATTTATGCTTAAGGACATTTTTTGTTAAAAATTTCACATCTCTACTTTTCATCCAATAAGATGCCTTAATTTGGAGTAGTTATCATGGCAACTAAAAAAGAATTACGGATTGTTTTTAGAGGTACCACGATATTGGAAATGTTTTGCCAGTTCAAAAAATGAACATAATCTACACTCCTTAAATAATATAGATATACTACCTGTGAATAATGGATTTTTACCAACTTTAGTGACCTAAAATTGTGAAAGGACGATAAACTGAACTGGTACCCATTTGAGTTTTGGGATTTGGTGTAACTAAAGTTGGTAATTTTCTTCATTTAACGAAATATGGTAGATATACCTGCACAGGAATTTCTTTGGAATTGCGTCATGGTACTTGTGGAAATATATTAGCTGTACCACCTTTAGTTAACTAAAATTACCAAAGGGCGATAGACTGGGCTGGTACCCATCTGAGTTTTAGCATTTGGTTGAACAAAAGTTGGTATTTTTCTCTAACGAAAGATGTTGGATATGACTTTTTAACAGTAGTAATTATTGAGCTTTCTGACAGAACCGGTTGAACGAAAATGACAAATCAACATATTTCAAAAACATACCCTGACCAACTTGACAATCAGAGAAATTTATTTATAGGGTCAGGTTGGACTGATATTTTTTTCAAAACTTTGGTGTGAAATTCCATTACCGAATACCACGCAAGCTTAAATTATTCCAGGGAATTTTCTTTCGGGCACGAATATTTTGAAAAACTGTGATAATTTTCAAAATATTTATTATCTCTAGAAGATTTCCGGAAATAATTCAAACTCTTGTGATATTATAACTGACAACTTAACTCATGTATAAAATAGCCCATAACCCGCCGTAATTTTGTCATTATGACAGCTAAAAAACTTTTTCAGCGACAAAACGGAACAAACTCTGTAACTCTTGAAAGCATGGCAAGCAGAATTGTAAACAAATCTTTGACGGCGTCTTTGTCAATTTTTCACTTGCGTTGTCAAAATAGTATATCTGATCTGTGAAAACGAAATATAAGAATTGTGTTTTAAACAATTGTACTTTTTCGTTGAATTGAATAAACTAAACTGTATTCATTAAATTGTCGTACCGAATTACACTCGAGCTTTTTTTGTCGAAGAAAACTTGACATTTATGATTAAAGTTTGCCTCCCGGCAAATTAACTCAAAAAACTGCCAGAAAAAATAACTCGTACTACGGACTCCTACGGAGGCAGTTTTTTCGTTGAATTGCCAGGCAACAAAACTCTCATCTGAGTTCTAGCATTTGGTTAAACAAAAGTTGGTAATTTTTTTTATTTAACGAAATTTGGTGGATATACCCATATGATTCTTTGAACTAGTAATTATTAAGCTTTCTGACAGAACCGGTTAAACAAAAATGAAAATCAACGTATGTCAAAATCAACTTGGCATTCAGAGAAATTTATTTATAACGTCAGGTTGGATTGATAATTTCCGAATTATGGTATGAAATTTTCTTACCGAATACCACGCAAGCTCAAATTATTCCTGGGAATTTTCTTTCGGGTACGGATATTTTGAAAAAGTTATAATAATTTCCAAAATATTTATGCCCTCTAGAAAATCACCGGAAATAATTTGAGCTCCTTCGATATTATAAGTGATAATTTAATAGCATATCTTTTTGACCTCTAGTAAATTTGAAAAATTCCTGATATTTCAGGAGATGTAACACGAAAATTGAATAATTTCACCTTCTTGAGATATATACTAATGCTGACAAAGGAAATAGTTTCTCCAAATCGGGATTTTTGAAATTTATATATTAATATTTTTTCCGAGTTTACTTTCTCCGATAACTCTCGAAGCTCCTCTACCGAATCGTAAAATTTCTCCAAAAATTACTTAGAAGATTCGTATCTGATCTTAAACGAGGAAACCTGGTTCTCAAACAACTGAACACACGGCTTGAAAGTCATGGCAGCATTTGGAAAAATATCCTCTCATCAGGGCCGCATAAAGAACCATTGGCGCCCTGGGCTGAATGATAGGCAGCGCCTCCCCCCCCCCCCCAATATGTTTTTACTAATGTTAAAGTTTTTAAGTTTGTCGGTTTTCCAGTTTTGGTTCGAGAGGGCATTGATATCCCTTAAATCAAAAGAGAGTCATTCCATTATCCACCACCTATGGACCCACCGTGTCCCGGACTGGAAACCGGTAGTTGGAAATCCGACACGTTGAGCGTGTATTTACTGGTGAGATAAGAACTAAGAACCAGTACTAAGCTCAACATGGCGATATTATTCCAACATGGCGGACCACCCACTCACCTCATTTTATTGATTTCATTTGTTTAGTTAAGTTCTTTAATCTAAAATATTTACAAGTATTCATTTACACTATTTAACATTGTCTCTTGCACTGCCTAAAGTGTTCCATGGCACATTTAAGTCATTGATTTTTTTCTGTTCTTTCTTTTGGCAAACTCTTCGATCAAGTTGTTGGAATCCACTTGGGAGGTCAAGTCGCTTGAAGTATTCAATAACGTAAGGTTATTGAGTTTTCCCTCTCCCATAGTGGAACGATGGATGAATATTACATTAATTCAATAATAACTCTTGAAATAGTCAAATAGTACGTAAATACTTTGCTTTGAACGCCTTATTAGGTCAATCTCGTTTTTCTAATTTTTTTAACTCAAACTCGAGCGCTTGGGGGGCAGCCCCTGGGCTGCAGCCCGGTCAGCCCATTTACTAATACGGCACTGCCTCCCATCGTTTCCCACAATCCACCCGTACTATCAGAACGAGCCCTCTCCGTACATTAACAACACGAAGCGACGCGACGTACAAAACCGCGACGATCGCAGCCAACCTTGAACTTTAAAAACGGTTCTTTGATGTCGAATGGAAGTTAGCGTCGTCGTCTCTCGAACGAAAAGTAACATCAATAATCGCCTTTTCCATTGATCCTCGTTTCCTGTTCGGAAACGCTAACGACGACAGGCTGTTTGTCGACGTGGCGTTATTGATAGCCCTCAAGGATTGACGTTTTTCGATAGGAGGCCACTACTTTGCCGCAGCAGTATTTATAGCGGAGCACGTCGGAGAAGTTGGGAGTTCGGAAAACACCTCCCGGGTCCGATGAGACGCTGATCGATGATTCCGGAAGAATGTTGGTTCCACAGATTACACAAACAAGTTTAGATAGGCAACGGCATTCTTGTATGAATCAAAAACCATTGCGCCACATATTAGTTTCTCTTCCAGAGTCCCCATACCAGCACGAGAAACAGAAGTCAATAGTATTGTTACGAATCTCCTAGCGCCGGCCCTGACGATCGTAAACGCAAAATAATATGGGGGGTCGATGAGCGAATGTCATTTTTCGATTTATCGTTGGGTGTTCCGAAGTATTCACATCGGGAGATGCTACTGAAGTGGAAGAGTGGAGGCAAGGATTCGGGTGATTTCTATCACCGGACGTCTTGGTAGGGACCGGACATCTGGAAATTAGGGGTTTCTATGTAGTTGAAACTCTCTGACCGTCGTCGCGTTCATTTAGAGAGAAAGGTCGCTTCTACAGTCGTGCTGTTCAAAAGATAGAATTCAAGGACACGTGAACAGTGAATGCCTGCATAGCCACTGTTTACACTGTACTGTACTCATTTGTGCTTTGTATTTACGTGTGTTACGTTAATTGAATAATATGGATGGAAACACTCTTTCACCTCCAAGAAAAAGATAAAAAAAAGACATTCAACCGTAGAGGAAAAAGGTATAATAATGAACACTTATAAAAAAGCATCCCAAGAGTTGATGGGAGGACGACGCGGCGACGTTTTTGTTGAGTGGTTTAAATCGGACTTGTAACATTGGGGAGAGGAACATTCAAAGAGTGTGTGCCGTTCACGTGATCATTCTATCTTTTCAGCGGCTACACTATAGATTTCGATGGCCTCAAGAATTATACGAGCCTGTAGTGTTTTCGCTGTGGCGATTGTTCTAGTGTTCGCAAAGTCTATTGTGTGTCCTGTCTTTTGATGATGTTTGGACAGGGCTAAGGATGAGTATGACTTTCAGACAGCAAGTTGATGTTCGTATACTCTACTTGTCATACGTCTGTTAGTCTGGCCTACATATGTTCTATGGCAATGAAGCTAGAAAGACCGATGTCAAAAAAAAATTGTTTCTGTACTTGACTGGCTGATAAACTGAAAACATTCAATTTCTAGAAACTGGTGCTAGGACCTAGTTATTCAATAGGTTGGAGATTTACAAAGAAAAAACAGAGAACGAATATTTTTGTTTCATGATACTAAGTTGGTGTGTACAGGCTAGCTGGAATAAAAACATTTCCTGAACGATAAGAAGAATGACGTTTCTAGTAAAAGAATAGGAAGACTTAGCAAAAATGCTAAGAGGTCGGCAAAAGTCCCTTTCCGGTCTCTTTCTCTTATGAGTGTCTCAGAGGTCGGCGTAGTACTTTTCCTGTCTCGTCTTCTTCTCCGCACGATCAGTTGCTAACTTTCCAACCTGGAATTAACAGCAAGCACATTCTCGATCGATCGTGAATGAACTCCATTTTGTTCTGTCACCATGGAAATATCCTCGTATGAACGATTCATTTTCATATTTTCATTCGTACGCGAATCCGTCGACATCTTCGATTTACATAAGAATAACGGCCACTTACGCTTCATCCGGGATCAGCGCATACTTTGAAAGGCAATTATTTTGAGTTATATTGCTCGACTGTCGGAAAGGGATTTTCCCGGCTGCTTTGCTTTTGTTTCGCCAGGAATTATGATCGGATATAACGGAACGTCACGCACAGATCCGTCGTTGTGTTTTCATGGGGGTAACTCGGAGGAAAATCGAAAATCGAACACGGAAAATGCGAAGGTCGGATAATTAGGAAACGATGGAAAATTAGTGGAGGAAGAATTTGTGTGGGATCGAGCGATACAATCAAACATACGAATCGGTAGATAGGGAGAAAATACTCCACAGAAAACTACAGCTCGCCCAAACGAGCTCCCAAATGTATATAGACACAAAAAAACTTCAGATTTTTCATTGAGTGTGATGTGGATATTTCCCTAAATTTGAATAACTTCCATGAATCGATCCAGGTTAACAATATTTTATGTCGCTTGGTAATGTTCAAACTTCCATTCTCAAAACTATTCAGATCCTACAGAACTATTCACGTAAGAAATAGAGTGAGCGTAAAAAATGCATCTAGCGTGAACAGCATTTGGACTGTTCGTCCTCGCGTTTCGATTTACTGGCTGTGATATCCAAGAATGCACAGAGTTGAATTAGGCTGTCAAAGTTTAGTACTGAACAGTTCAATACTTAGCGTTACTTAAGTCAATATGTCTAGTACAGACATGAATAAATTTGATAACAATGTCGTATCAAATGCTAATAGTCCTAGAAAAAGATTGAAGAAGCATTTGAGTAGTATCTAGAAGAATATGATCTCATACAAAGATGAAGTGAATGAAAATTCCGAAAGTTTGGTTGATCATATTCTTATGAAAGTAGTCAGTCATACAATTATGTAAAGCCAGTGTATATTAGTAATGTTCGTGACTTGCGGGGAGAAACCTAGGGTACAGTTACCCGCTAGGACAATACACATCTCTTTTTCAAGCAGAAATGTATGCTATACTCCAATGCGCGAAAACAATCAATCTGAGGTCCCAACGAAATGGGAGGATTAATATTTTTACGGACAGCCAAGCTGCACTTAAGGCGTTGAAAAACCCCAGAGTGACATCTAGACAGGTATGGGAATGCCGCGAGGAACTGAAAAATCTGGCGGACCATAATAGACTTACGCTACAATGGGTCCCCAGGTCACTCAGGTATCACAGGCAATGAAAAAGCTGATGAGCTTGCAAGGCAAGTATCATCGACACCATATACTGGACCCGAACCAGCAGTGGGGGTACCCAAAACGTTGGTACGGAATCACATAAGGAATTGGGTGAGAACAAAACAGAGATTACTGGGAGGATCTACCTAGCAGTGCTCACGGGAGAACTTTCATAAAAGAACCGTCGAAGAAAAAGACTGAAGACCTGCTCCAGTGTAACAGGAATCAGATAGGGATTATAACAGGGCTACTGACTGGACACTGTTCATTCAAAGGACACCTGAACAAGAAAGGGGTGTACAACGGCGACCTTGGCTGCAGACGACGAACAAAGGGACGGAGACAGCTCTACACGTACTCTGCGAATGTGAGGCTCTGGAACATAAAAGATAACAGATATAACCAATTTTGGATCCAGAAGGATATGACAAACACCCAGCAATCAACCTGCACAAACTTGTGCAGGGGACAAGGCTGTTGGAATGGGTGTCATGAAATATAGGGAAGCAAAGCGCAATAAGCCCTAGAGGCTGAGGTGCTTTCCGGAGACCTGGTTGTGAAAGACAGATCAGACGGCTCCCACGGAGCAAAAAAAATGTTCGTGACTTTCTCCGACCCAAAAAAGTAAAGAAGTCGATCTAAAATGTGGATTTTGTGGACGAATTCAATGAAAAAGTCAAATATCTCTTTTCCTCAGATCCAAGTCCTGCCCTGATCTACTCGATCCATCACGTGTATTCATTTGTTTACGAGTACTCTATCTTTAACGTAAATGCAGTATAGTTTAATCAATATATCCTCTGGTGATGTGTAACAATCATTCAAAAGTGACATCACGTTATGCAGGACCAACCGCCTAGGGCGTGTAAAGAAGGGGCGCTCATTTATTTAGCGAAGGAAGCATCGAACTTTATTCTAAACCAAATGTACCTTCTCGTGGATGACTTTAGCATCAGACCATTTGCTGTTATGTTGGTTCGTCCAAACATGTTCTGCTATTCCTAATTTTGTACTTTCTACTCGTTGTATTTTGTTCTTGTGTCCACACATTCCGATATAGAATGCTCTTACCGTTTCTCCGATGTAAGAGCTGTCGCACTCACATTTTATATGGGATAAGCAGTTTTTAGAGTTGCTTGATTTCTGTAGGGTGACGCGCATTGTTAATTTACCAATCGAGAGCAATCACTGATGGTGTATTTCTATTAAATTTTCTTGATCCTCTTCTACAGACCTATGGCACAGGCGAACCCTTCTGATTACTATAAGTGACTAATTTACTGATTTCTTCGAGTACCCAGCCACTCTTCTGATGGAGGGGTACACCCATAATTTAAATATTTGAGAATTGAAAAAGAAAATAGAACTCGTATTTAAATAGTCACTTTGTTATAAAGCACCGAGAATTCTATAACATGGTTTTTACTGGTAAATTTTAAATTTGGAGTTTCTAGAAAAACAAAACCCGTCTTTTGAGAAGAAGTTACAAGGGATATCGTTTTTGACTGTTTTAAGGAGAGGAATGCAAAAAAAAATCATGAAGACCGTGAACCTTTCACAAACATACTTCAAGTCATAGATCAACAATCCTAACCCGTACTTCTAAAAATCATTACAAATGTCTCTGGATTTGTTACAATTCTTTTAACAAAAACAAGATTAAAAACTTTTCTACATTATCGGAAAGCATATTTGAAGACTGGCAATTTTCGAATTGTTCCATCTTCTTTAATAGTTTCTTAGATTATGAGACGATTATTTTTGTAAAGATCACAAAAATGAAAATTTCTCGGAAACGGCAATCGGGCCCCATGTTATATATACTTTTTTTGTTAGAAACTCGATCAGAAATAATAATAATAAATTGTTTGTTTCCCAATAAACAAACATGTCTATATAAGGGAATTCAACTGGAGAAAAAAAAGGAAAAAACTTTCTTCGTGAAATAGGAACAGAAGAAAATATTGAAAGAAAAAATTGCAGTGCCTTCAAAACTTTGAATATATTATGGTTCTGATTTTACTATAATTCTTCAAGATATTTGGTGAATTGTAAAAATGAAATGACCTCCTCTATCACTCCTTGCAGTTGAGAATATAACTTATGAGAAACCCTGTACCAATTTACGCATGGTAATAAAAAATTTAAACTTGAATAGTAGTAACGATTTATACGATAATACGAGTAACACTATTACATAACAGTGCCTAACACTGGCGATAAAAACCATAAACCTAGAATTGTATAACCACAGCTTGATGTCGAACTTTATCGCATGCTTTGGATACTTCTCTCCCAAGTCGTTCTGTCACCGTAATTTCTGTGGTCACTATAGAAATTCGAGAAATGTAGTTGCCGACGCCCAGCCATCAATACAGTCTATTATACGCATTCCTCATGTTTATATTTTCACCGCCGGTCTTATCAACCAATTAATTTATTTGACGGCCATGCAACCCAATCCGTATCGACTGAAAAAAAAACCGCAATCGATACCGATAGTGACAAATCGAATCCAATAAACAAATCGACGCAATGAATGAGATAACTTGCGTGGCGCTTTTTATTTTTCGCAATATGTAGGTTCTCGATTTCGCAAAATCGCATTAATTATTACGCGTTCATTGTCGATCAGTTGATTATAACGAGGTTCGGTGATTTACGATTTTGTTGACGATAATACGCGTTGGAGCGGCATTTTTGCACGGAATGATAGATCGGCCGAACGCGACACAGATGTCCAATTTTTCCCGTTTGAATTTATTAATAAATTGGTCCCAATTGCGTTGAGATATAAAAGCGCAGATTCCGCAGTAATGACTGCCATGATGAATGTACAAGGTCCAGGGCTGTATTCAGATGGATCGTATTAATTAATCAAGAACAGATCGCCAGTTTCATGAAAGTACAAGTCTTGTAGCTACAAGAGAGACACAATGTAGGTACAAGTTAAAAACGAGTAAAGAACACTTATCCAGCATCGTGTTTCTTTGTGTTTCTCTTGTAGCTACAAGACTTATACTTCCATTAAACAAGCACCAGCACTAAATTGCACCAAGAAGACACGATAAAGAATAATATAACAGGTTCTTGTGCTTTACTTCGAGTATATTGATCATTTGATCTTCGTTTTTTTCGACAAAAATTAGTTTTTCACTCGATATCGCTATGTCCAGAGCAAAAACCCTTTTCGATATTCTCTCGTCAGAAGGGAAAACGCTGTTAATGCTTCTAGATCCGTTTTGAGCAAAAAATGTTCGAAATATAAGAGAATTGAAAGCCAGTAAGAATGATTGAAGAAGCTTGGGGAATTATTTTTCGGCTTTCTTCTACTCAGAATAAAAAAAATTGAAATAGAAATTCTATGAAAGAAGGAAAATCGAAAAAAAAAAAATTAAAAAAACACTCTCTGTTGATAGAAACGTGTACATCATTCGAAGACGTTCGAGTCATTCACAAAAAGAAAGGAAGGGTCCATTTGAAACACCTACTCCCCTGCCTACATGGCGACAACGGGCCCTGGGTTACATATAGAAATCAGTTTTTCTTTCTCAATTTGGAAATTGAATCAAATAGAAAATATCTTCACAATAAAGCAAAAATAGAGAGCTCTTTGTAGAAAAAATTTTACTCACCAAGGTAATATTTGTTTCGAGCCAGACACAATCTTGCTTCGCTCACAGAGAAAGTCTTGGTCAAAGTGGCGCTGCGATAATATTTTGAAATTTTGAAACTAATGTTTTCGAGCACAATTCATATTTAATGTTCACATAAAGTGTGAAAGAACTCTGAAAACTATAATAGTCGCTCACAAAATGTTACGGTTTGGAGTTTTCGAACAACGTCAAAGTCCTAACCTTAATTAGCAATAATTGTCAAAATGGTGCAGATAAGTAGGAGTTTTTTTGAATGTAACGATACGATCTTGGTTTCAAATTCCGAAAGGATTTCACCAAAATGTCAACTGAAACTGATGACAAGACTAGTCTCGAGTTGAATATTTTGGAGTTGTTTGGAGTATATATTGAAAGTGTTTCATAATATATCCGTTTTTCCACTGAGTAGCTCAACAGATAATTTTCTGTTGATACTTTTGTCGCTATGAGCACCTTGTTTTTTGGATTTTTTTTGTGTAATTTGGTCTGCTTATCACACTTTCGGCGGTCTCGTATTTTTTCGGAAATACAGGTCCAGTTTTCAAAACTTCACAATTGTTCACATCAAATTTCGGTTCATCAAATATACAAAATTTGTCCTTCTCTTCATCAAAGCATCACACAAGTCATTATTTACTCAATTTCAAAATTTTAAAACAGGCAAAACCATTATTGTTTCAAAAAATTCAAAGTCAAGATTTTGTTGCGATGTCAAAGCTCAATACTGATTTATTTGCAATTTTATTGTAATTGTTGAAAACTGAACATATTTATGTTGACTTTTGAAGAAGGGTATATTATCTGAAACAATAATTGGTTTTGTCTGCTTAAAAATGTTACAAACTAGTAAACAAGGACTTGTGTGATGTTTTGATAAGGACAAATTTTGCGTGTTCAAAAAAACAGAAATTTGGTGCGAAAAATTGTGGTTTTACAACAAAATGAACCTGTATCTCCTAAAATTTACGAAACCGCCGAAAATGTTATAAGGATTTTTTTGTAGAGGGACCGAATTAAGTGAGTTCCCAAAAATTAAAAAATAATATAAAAGGTGCTCAAAGCGACCGAAGTATTACCAATTTTCTCTGAGAGACAAGATCTTGAATAAAATAGTATCTTGGTGAGTGAGTTTTTTTTTATTCAATTTTCATATGTTTGATATACAAATTGAACAAGAAAGAGTGATTTCTATGCAACCCAGTGCCCGTCCTGCCATATAGGCAGGGGAGGAGCTGTTTTAGATGTACTTTTTCCACAAATATACCCGAATTCCTGATTGAAGAAGCTTCTTTGAAACTTCCTCTAATAATTTCCATAGCTCATAACTCTTAACGACCGCATTTTTATCAATCAATTCCCCAGATATCATTTTAAACCAAAGGTCCTAGAGGTGTATTCACCATTAAGAGATGTGCAATTTCGTGTGACATTTGATGTAGCAGTGACTTGATGAATCAATAGTCAGCAAAAGGCATAGACATTTCAACAAATGGACTGGCCTTTGTGACAGTTTTCCATATAACACGATGCGGAATACAATAGAGAGAGAAAGGATATTCACATTGAAGTGGTATTGTGAAGGACAGAATGATAATTCTAGACTTGGATTACTCCATCCTTCTCAACCTCTCTTTATCTGCTACATTGATGGAGAAATTCGCTCAGAGGTTATACTTGAAGTATTCTATCTTGCTCACTCTGCAGTCCTCTCGCTCTTAGGGCCTGTCTATTTGTTATAATGTCTATGGCAAAAGGCTGAGTATATATAAATGAACATGTGATGTTGTTCAATAAGGATAATATTTATAGAACAAAATATTTTGAACTCGGCTATAATTGACAATTATATATTTTTTATTTTCAGGTTTATGTATTCTTCGTAAACAGAAAAACCATACAAATTCCTTTTGTACAGACTATAAATGAGAATAGAAAATGATGAACTAATTGTTCCTGTCAAACAAAGGCTTCATTCATTAGCAAGGCGTCGGAAAACTTGCTTTAAATCAATTCCAATTTCAATTTCTTCTGACCTTTTATGTCAGATTTCGGTGGACTATCAAGAATATCTCGCTAGCAAAATGATATGAATTGAAACTAAATAGTTCCAGCTGTCGAGCACGACCTCCATGGTCATTCTACCGAAAACAATCGGCACACATGCTCATAAACTATCATCAAAAGCGTGATTTATCATTCCGTAACAACTTGATAAATCTCCACCGACGATTTATTTCTTGTCGGAACTTTGAATTATCACTACGATGCCCAAACACATTACCAACACTGCCACACATTATGTAGACGACAAGGCGTCTCTTGTCGATCGATTGTGTGATTTTGTCGCTGTAACGCCGTACAATTAAAGCTTTGATAATAATAATAACGTACGACTCGATAACTCCTCCGGCCGAGAACTTCACGGCTGGCAAGCACAGAAAACGAGTTGCCATCCTTCTTTCCCGTTTTATTGCCGATTCATATTCACAACTCACTAGCCGTAACGCATTCATAAAAAAATCGGGATATTATCTCTCTGATAGATATCTTAATGGACCCTTCCTCCATATAGGCTAGGATAATCATACGTACTCGACGATGATCCCTATATGCTATCTTTAGGTAGCTGATAATCCTGCTGCCAAGTCACGAGCCAAAAATTACATTTCAGATATGACATTCAGTCATCACCCGAAGACGATTACCAGCGATCGAAACGTCGTGAGTACACTTAACTCGAATCTTGGTTTCAACATTCATCTACATTACTTCATATTTCATTGATTATTTAAATTTCTTTGAATCTGCTATATCATATTCGATATCTCAGTTTTTCGTCTCAACATTATTTTCTTTGATCGATCGCACCTTCAATTTCATTGTTGATTGTTCTATTATTCGATTTGTTTTTTCCCTTTTTAATTCTTCACTTCGTTGTTATATTTCTCCCGTTCTTTGAACTGGTGAAATACGAAGGACCGGAGATACGAACTAACATTGACTTTAAATTTTTGGAGTTTGTAAGACTCAGGAGAAACCCCATTCGAGAAGGAGTTCCAAAGTTTAGCTGTTATATCGAAAAATAATCCCTGAGCAAGAGAGGTTCAACAGGAGTCGAAGCTCACAAAGATGGGGTGGGAATTCTGAAATCGTCGGGTCATCCAGATAGATATTGTCAAGGGTGGAACGACTGATAACAATTCAGAAGAGCACCGACCGTGAATATATCTATAGGAGAAAGACAAGTTCCCAATCACCAACAGGACGGATTACCTTTCTCTGAATAGAATCAAGAAGTTTTAATGAGGAACTATATTCCAAGAATATGTGCGCTGTAGATCATGAGAAGCCGACGAGAAGTGAAGTATTTTTTCGCACTAAATAGAAATCCAAGCACCTTTAGCAATTGAACTCTCATAGTTCTTCCACGAGAGATTATTAGTGATCGTAATTACTAGCATCGAGATACTTGACTTTGTAGGAATGAGTTGTCCCCGTTCCTTATTTGAAAGAATCTTGGTCGTGACAGGCACTGCACGTCCTGTCAAGACACCTGTAGTCAACAGAGTTCTACCATTTCTATTTTTTTATTTGGGTAGCTCAGTAGCTCTCTCGAGAAAGGGCAGTTAGTGGTTGAAACTATGTTCTGTACTGATATAGTGTGTGGTAGCTACAATACTGTGCCAGGCCGCTAAGCTTGGCTTCTAGAACTACGAACTGGATCTAAATCCATGGTAAGAGGTTGGAATGTGTCAAAAGAGGTCGAGACCGATATTTTCTTCCTCGTCTTCACTTAGGAAACAAATTGTCACTTTCCAAGTAGGTTAACAAGTACATTCTCACATTGTGAATAGAAATATTTTTGTGAAATACACCCGATTTAATTAATTCTAATCAATATTTGAATGAATGTAGGTATGATAGAAATTCTGTGATAGCGATTGAAAAAAAATTTCATGTGAATATGTTTCATTTAGATCTTGGTAACACTTCGCACTGAGCATCTGAATTAAAAAAAAAGTAGAACTTACGTAATTCGCTCTCCTCTACAAAATAGCCAAATGAAAATTTTGGCGGCCGTCTCTTTTCGGAGATATAGATCCATTTTGTTGTGAAACTTCACCATTTCTCTCATTAAATTTCTGCCTTTAAGAATAAAAGTTGTCCTTTGTATCAAAACACCACACAAATCCTTATTCACTTGTTTTCAACAATTTCGAGCAGAAAACTAATAATTTCTCAAAAAATCTACCTTTTTCTGAGACGTAAACAATTAGTTGGGATTCCACAGTTCGAAGCTGATTCGTTTGAAATATTGCCGCCGTCATTTTTATTGTTGACAACTGATCCTACTAATGTTTACGTTCTGAAGGGGAAATTTTTGAAATAATAATGTTTTTTCCTCTTCAGAAATGCTGGAAACAAGTTAATTAGGGCGGGCGTGGTGTTATGAACAAAAAAAGGATGAATTTTGTGTGTTAAGCCCGTATGACACGGACCAGTTTTTCACTCATAAAATGAATCATTTTTTAATATAACGAATCATTGACAATAAAATGGATAACTTTCTGTGTGAAAATCTAATGTTGTGTGACACTAAAACAAGATATCCTGTATTACACGATAGAGTGGAATATGTGTACAGTTCCCCATTCAGAAAATGCATGAAAACATGTTTTCATCACAGATTTTCACACAGAAAGTTATCCATTTTATTGTCAATGATTCGTTAAATTGAAAAATGATTCATTTTATGAGTGAAAAAATGGTCCGTGTCATACGGGCTTTACAGACAACACAAATTTGATGTGAAAAATTATTGAGAAGGTCTAAAACAGAACTCCGGAAACAGACGTAACCGTCAGAAATTCCATTTGTATTTTTTCGTGAATCAGACCATTTACGTGAGATCCACTTTTTTTCTTAATTTCAAATTACTTTCACCTTGATTTTTGTCAGTGATTCATTAAATTGAAAATACTTGAATAAATCCCAATGAGCTCATCTGCCACAACCAAAAAATCGTCTTGAATTCGCATATTTTCAAGCACTGGTAATCGAAAACCCGTGTTGCACTGACCATACTCTCCGCGACAACCACTTTTTCTCGAATCCTTAGCAGGCGAAACCCGCCATCAAAGAGACGGGACTCATTAATTAAAACCTCCGGTTAGGCCAATATATCAATTTCGCAACGCTAAATCATACCGCGTACACAAGGTGTGGCGTCCCGCTATAAAAAAAAATCGGCCATTTGCATTCGCGGCTCGCTGAAAAATTCTCAGCGTTCTTAGAGGGGGTTGTTTCGGCCCCCGTTTCGCGTGAAAACCCCGTAACCAGATCTCGGGTATTGCACAACCAGAATCGTATAAATGTGTACAAACGGCTGCGGAGGGACAATTAGTCTCGAGGTGCTAGTACGAGAAATTATCATCAATCAGTGCGTGTGTGGCTGGTAATTAGAAGCATGTTCGCTAAGGTAAGCCGGTGCTTACGTTAACGTAAGTAGGTTGTAAATTCGCGGGCCACTTGATTTAGACGATGCCGATGGATTTAGTCGGGTCGAACGTATCACAAGATTCAAGGTATCAATGCACCAGATGAGTTTATTACATGAAAAATAATTTGAAGAATATCTACTCTTGATCAACATATGAAAATGTCTATAATCTATAATAATAGCTCTTTTCTTCTCTGATCTGAATCAACTTGATGGGCATATCTTATCTTCAACACGAAACTCAAAAATTACTACAACTGAATCAAAGCTTGGTAAAAATAATCCAAATAATTGTACTTAACTCAACATAACTATATTGAAGTAAAACGTTTATTGATAGTTTGAAGTTATAAGTTTCTATTTTGCAATTTCATATCAGTTCAACGATTAAACTTATGTTAATATATAATATTTCATTTAAAACGATCGTAAAAAAATACTAAATGCAACTCTTACATGAAGTGTATGTTTTTCACTCATGAGATTGTGGCACTGGCCTTCCTCAAGAGCGAAAAGAAGATACATTACTTTATGCACTTCTTGCATAAACAAGTATTTATGTAATTTATATAATTTTTGCAAGACAAGCGTAGGAAAGTAGCGTGAGTTTTTCAAAATACGATTTTCTATCGTGTTACATATATAAGAATTTTCTAATTTTGAGAATAAACATATTTTCATCATTTCAATAGAGTAAAATTCTCCAGTCAACAAAATTTTAGTATCAAGTTTGTTCATCATGTCATTGGTCAGATTGACATCTTTCACAATTTTGAATGGTTGCTGCAGGAAAAAATGCAAAATAGTATAGAATAAAGGAATAAAAAAGTTAATGTATAGCAAAAAGTAGAGCGTCATTTTCGTCAATTTTGAAAAATGCCACTTCAAATATCAAAATAAGATAAATGCATTTTCCTGCCTTTATTACAAAAAAATATCGCATTTAAAAAAAGCTTCATCATTCTCAATAATTTATACTTCAAAATGGTGATCTCGAGCGGTTAAATCGTCTAGTCAATAATGAACGATTTTCACTCTGGAATACATGTTTTTCAAAGTATATCCTTCTGTGAACAGCACAAGTTATCCATTTCGAAAATTTAGTATACGATTTTTATTTCTCACACTATTTCCTGAATTGGAAGTGTCTTGAAAACATTTAGTGATATAACAACAATTTTCATCAAGTTCAATCGAATCTACAAATGACTTAAAGGGGTAGATTTATCAATGCTTAACAAGCTTCTCTGGGCTGCATGAGTGAACTTTTATTACAAACTATTCTCTATATTTTTTCTATTTCGTGTGGAACTTATCGATGTTTTCAATTTGATTCACGTTTACATGGTACACAGACGGAGCAAGAAAAAGTGTTCCATTTTTATAACAAACAAGAAACTTGAATCAAATATACAGTGTCACCGATAAAGTCCGCATCAAATGGGAAACTTTTTTATTTATCGTTTTATGTGAAATTTGATTTTGGCAGTAGATTTTGCTTAAGAAATGATGTCAAATGGCGTCTACAAAATAGGTCACGTGATTTCCTTAACCTGTCAAAATCGACATTTAAAAAAAGAAAAATCGAAAAATGACATTATTCTTCAAAATATCCAAAAATATCAAAGGATAAAAACATTTTTTTTTGTAATTTTATACCCACACACCAAGTTTCAAACCCATAATAAGTATTTTATATTTTCACTATTTTTCCGCACTCCTGCTTTTTCTACTTATTAAAATTTTAGCACACCTGTACTAAATCATTTATTTTAACTAAACTCGTCACCGAATTTCTTTTTTTGTAATATAATAATATTTTAAGAGCCTCTTTGATGTTAAAAACAAATTTTGAAAAATAAAAGTTGTCAAACTTGATGCAAAGTTCATCTAGTTTCAACGGGGCTTTCAAAACTATACAGTACTTGAGTTTTTTAATGAGCAAATGGCCTCACAATATGAATTAGAACAAAACGGAACATTAGGAAACATCATTTCGTGATTCTTGAAGCCCATTCAATAAAAGAAAAAAACTCATAGTATTTACATTTACCTACTCCGCTAACAACACCAATTTAAAAAACTGGGTAGGCTGTGAAAAAATATGAAACTACATAATGTGTTTTAGAAAACGTCACTGTCACTGAATAAATCAATGCCCGTTAGTTCAATGTAATGTATGAAAATTAAAATAATATGTTATCTTTACAAGAAAAAATTGAAATTGTGCTAATTTGTGGTGAAAACACAGTGCATCGACAAGTGTCTGATATTTTTAACGCAAGACATCCTGGTAGACATGTACAGCAATCCACTGTAAGTAGGATTTTAAAAAAATTTAAACTGACTGGTTCAGTTGAACATACTTTAAAAAAACGTCATAATCCATCACGCAATAATGATGAGGTTCCGTTGGCTGTCTGCCTGGATGTTATCGAACATGGAAAATCAAGTATTACCAATATTGTAGATAGAACTGGCGTTAAAAGAGAAAGCGTAAGAGCAATTTTACATAAAAATAAATTCAAACCCTACAAACCCAAATTTATAAATACCTTAAAGGAAAGTGATTTCGATGTTCGACTAGATTTCTCTTTCTGGTACCAAGGAGAAGTAGAATCAAACAGAAAATTTCCTTACAACATCCTATGGACCAACGAAGCTACCTTCACATCGAACGGCGTAGTCAGTTCCCAGAATTGTAGGTGGTGGGCTCAGGAAAATCCTCATTTTGTGATAGAATGTCGGGACCAATATTCATTTAAAACAAATGTGTGGTGCGGTGTTTTAAATAATCAGGTAATGGGACCATTCTTTTTCAGACACAATTTAACTTCTCAGGATTATTTGCAATTTCTAAATACTGAGATCAGTGATATAGTGTACAATATGCCGGTTGAAATAAGACACAGTCTGTGGTATCAATGTGACGGGGCTCCTATTCATAGTTCAAGACAAGTCAAAGAGAAACTATTAGAAATGTTTAGGGGCAAAGTTATTGGGCGAAATATGGAGGAAATATGGCCGCCTAAGTCGCCAGATTTAACCCCACTAGATTTTTTCTTGTGGGGTTACTTAAAACAAATCGTTTATAAACAAAGACCTTTTCGTGACGTGAATCACCTAGAAACTGTTATTAGAAACTCTATTTTAAACATAAACCCTGTAAACGCGATGGAAGACATACAGAAATGTAGTGTATTTAATGTCGTGAGTCTTTTTTCGTGTTTTTTTGCTATTAGGTATAGGTACATGTTTATTTTCAGTTCCTTTTGATTAAGATTCAATTCCACTGTATTTTTTGTTAAAAAAACAATAAACACTCTAAGATATTGTTTCCTAATGTTCCGTTTTGTTCTAATTCATATTGTGAGGCCATTTGCTCATTAGAAAACTCAAGTACTGTATAGTTTTGAAAGCCCCGTTGAAACTAGATGAACTTTGCATCAAGTTTGACAACTTTTATTTTTCAAAATTTGTTTTTAACATCAAAGAGGCTCTTAAAATATTATTATATTACAAAAAAAGAAATTCGGTGACGAGTTTAGTTAAAATAAATGATTTAGTACAGGTGTGCTTAAATTTTGATAAGTAGAAAAAGCAGGAGTGCGGAAAAATAGTGAAAATATAAAATACTTATTATGGGTTTGAAACTTGGTGTGTGGGTATAAAATTACAAAAGAAAATGTTTTTATCCTTTGATATTTTTGGATATTTTGAAGAATAATGTCATTTTTCGATGTTTCTTTTTTTAAATGTCAATTTTGACAGGTTAAGGAAATCACGTGACCTATTTTGTAGACGCCATTTGACATCATTTCTTGAGCAAAATCTACTGCCAAAATCAAATTTCACATAAAACGATAAATAAAAAAGTTTCCCATTTGATGCGGACTTTATCGGTGACACTGTATAATGAATATTTATAGAATATTTTTTCACCAATGCAGAGTTTGCGATTGAATTTCACTCATCAAGATAACGTGTCCAAACATGCTTGTTTCTCCAAGAGAAAACTATCCTTTGAGCTACTCAGTGGATATATGGATAGATCATTGAACTTTCTCTATTTCCTCAGAATACATTCGAAAAATAGTATTTCAGAAGTGGGACAATTCCATCAGGAGTGGGATAACGCCTTCAGCATACCAAAATAATCACAAAATATCACAGATTCAGATCACCCTCGACCAACAAGCGTACAATGACTACCCTTATCGCCATCGCGACGTATACACTGACCGACTCTCATTAATTCCTTCCAGATCGCAGCAATAATGTTGGCGGTGACCGCCTCCGGGTACGGCAAACCGGTGGCCGTCGATTACGTCGAACACGCACCGACGCACGCGATAGGAATCGCTCACGCTCCGATTCTCAAAGCAGAACCCTTCGACGCCCATCCGCAGTACCAGTTCCAGTACGGAGTGCAGGTATGAACAAAGAACGCATCTTTCAGTTTTTTATAGTCGAAAAGAGGGGTTCCGACAGGGAATAAATTGAAAATCTCGGGCGCTAGCAAAAAACAGTTCTAGTAAGCGTTGATTTGAATGGTCGATGCAAAACAAACCTAGTTGACGATGTGAGCTATGATTATGTTCGATAGTGAAATGTGTTCAGAAATAATGGAACAATATTAATGAAACGATCTTTAGTTAAATCGAGGTATAGAAAATAAAATATACAACTGAATATTCCCATACTTGATTTTTGAAGTACATTCTGAGCATTACCTAATCAAATCTTTTGTTTTTATTTTTTTTCAAATGATCTCAGTTCAGTTGAACAGCTGGCATTAAAAATAATCAACATTCTTTACGATATATCGAACGCAGTAATAAAATGGTAGCATACGCATCATAAGCCATCATCTGAGCCTCCGCCATTTGTTAAATATAGAACTTTATTTGTTTGAAGACACTTCATTGCCTTTTCCATAAATTTTCAACATGAACTCAACTAAAGGAGGTCGAACTGGCTCAACTTTTCGGCAAAATATGGCAATTGACAACTTTAGATCGGCTCAAATGAATATTTCCTTCCGTTCATTGCACATTGCATACGCAGTTTCAACATTATTGATTTACACTTCAAAAGATTTCCAAGAAGCCATAGGAATGTATAATAAAAATAACTACAAATTTTGGATTGAGGTGGCCTTTACTTGATGGAAATCCATAGTTATTACGCTATAAGGTAGAACACGATTAAATTTCCTCAGAATTTATTGTCTTCGCGACATGTTTCGATACACTGTATCTTTTTCAAACGAATGTATTATAATACATTCGCTTGAAAAAGATACAGTGTATCCAAACATGTTGCGAAGACAAAAAATTCTGTGGAAATTTAATCGTGTTCTACCTTATAGCGTAATAACAACAAATTGTTGACAGAGTAGTCTTATTGGGAATTATTGCGTGTGCGAAATGATTTACTGTTCGACGTTTCGACTCAATACAGCATCAAAATTAATCAAACCTCCTCAAAGTGAAATATTGACTCCGACTTTCTGTTGTTTCGAGTTCGATTTATCGATAGTGATATCACAAGACCTCAAACTTGTCTCGATGAATTTCCATTTTTTAACGAAAATTTTGTTAATCAGCAATATCAAGAGAGCACCCAGCACGAGAAAACAACTCATCCTACGGACTCGTTTTATCTATTACTGGTTGATCGATTCGTATTGCCCAAAAATAACAGAGTTTGGGGTTGAAAAAACTTGACATTTTCCTGAGAAATTTTTTATGTCGAGTGTCATTCCTGGAGATTATTTCCTGAAATATTCTCAGCTGATTGCATCGATCTTGGAATGAAATATCAATTCACTTGAATAACGAGAAATGCATGAACATTAAATTGGAAGTACCGTGATAATTATAGGCTGGGCTGCTAGCCTGCCTGAATTTTCTACTGAAAGAACAGTTTCTCTCTCACGACTAGTATAACTACAAAAACAATAGGATTCAAGGAGGTATCGATATCAAATATATAAATAACGGTGAATAAACTACAAAGCACATCCTCTGCACTTTCAGAATATCCAAGCTTTTCTGATGTTTCAATGTTCTCGAAACATATGGAAATTTCGACAGTTATTTACAGACTCGGAGGTTCAAAAAATAAAAAGAAGGGTCGTATCTAATAATCTACGGTACATCAAAAGATGAATGGACAAACTACAGTGTTTGAAAATTCATTAAATTGAACTAGATATAAAAGTAAACGATTAGTTGAAACTTTGTAAAAGTTGAGATTTTTCCCTAGGGATTAATTACCCTAACACCATTATCTACTTGAAGATGGTAACCTTGTTGACGAAACGCGCGACGAGTGATAACAGTTAGGCGTTAGGATCATTGATTTCTGGAAAGAGTCTGGAGTGCTCAAAACCAAATCAAATTTATTGTTAAAGTGAGTTTTTATCAATTGAAAGAGTGGACTGAGTTGCACTTATCCGCAAGGGTATATAAAGTAACACTTAATCCTCGAGGATAAATGAAGTATATTTCATTAATTTTTCATTGAAGTACATTCATATAGTAAAACACTGATTATCCAAATTTTTTTATGGAATACTGAATAACCGAGTAAATTACACTCTAGAGATGAACAAGTCAACCCAAATTGTTATGCAATTCTTCGGGTTCTTGCTTTCTACTGTTCAGAAATAATTTAATTTGACAATTCACAATGCCGAAAACGTCACTGCCCTCATCAATTTTGTCACTATTAACCATGAATCGAAAGCCTTATATTCTCTCTCATAAATTACGACTTTTGTGGCAGCAATTTTGATACTGCTCCAGCTACTTTCATTTCTAATAAGGCAGTTCCAAATCTTGCCGGACATCATCAACGTTTCAGTGTTTTTGACGTGACAGTATCAATTTTGATGATGAAACGATCCTTCAGCAACCCAAAGTAGACCATATTATTGAAAAGATATAGAAGTTGGCGGAGTATTTATGGATTATTTCACAAGTTTTTCTAAGAAAAGTGTGCTATAGAAAAATACTATATTACGTGACGAGGGGGATAAGAAGTCTATTATGCATGACCATGCTTATGGGGTAATTACTGGTGTAGCAGAAATTTCTTATCCCTCATTTGCAATGATCAATGAGACACTGGATGACAGCAAGTAGGTTGAACAATTGCTTGCTTCATAGATATAGCTATAGATACAGTACCAATCCACAAATTTCCGAAAAATATCATTTCTAATCCAATATTACAAAGAATTCGAAACGAAAATAAGATGAATTTGGTTTTCGGGTCATTCAGTGTATTCTAAACGAACCATCACATAACAGGTGTCAAACGGTTTGAAATAGTGAGAGTAGAAAAAATTGAATATTATACTCGACGGTAAAATGTTTCATCGACTTGTGAAAGTTAGCCCACTCGCGACTGCGTCGTTTGTATAATAAATGTATAATAAATAACTAGTATTCCGCATATCTCTGAAGGCAAGAGGCCTAGCTCAAATTTGTCAACGTCATTATGATGGCTTCCAAAATGCACAATACGCAACTTTGCCTCCATTAAACATTTACCGTTTCCGATATACTCATACATCCACTCGAATATCACTTACACGGTATACGTTGAAGTGAAAACATTGGGAAAATGCACAATATCGTCTCTTCATTGTCATTATCAAAAACAATCACGAAACCAAACTGATACACATCGCGAAGGCCTCGATCAAGCTACCTCATCCTGACAAACATTCGAATCTCGATCGTAAAAGTGTGATTTGCATTCCGAAACAATTCACACACGAATAATTAACTGTTTCTTATGTTCCGAATGTTATAACATCGGACAATTACTTCTATACCGTATCGAATTGGCGATAAAATCTGAACAGGGTGATCGATCACCGATCGCTATTTTTGCCGGTTTCGGTAATTTAAATCGATGAATAAACGACCTATTCGAAATCCTATACATGTTTATGCGGTCAATTAATGGCCGGTCTGTTTGCGTTAATGAGAGCAGTAATTGAAAATGTAATGAGTGACATGTGCGATATGTAGGGACGTTTCAAGGTTGTCAATGGATCATTATTGATATTTGGTCTATATGTTAATGCCGTCCTTTCATATCGGTAATTGGATACAGCGGTATGTTTGACACATCCTAGTAATTCAAATCTAACTATTCTATCGTTGATAGTTATGTATGAAGGGAATTATAAGGGTCCTAATTGCCGAAGTCAAAGTTTGCGCCGCAAGAGAAGTATAACTCTCTTTATTGATAACGTAAATATGATGTATAAGCTTAAGGTGCGTTTAGACTTGAGCACGCACGAACTGATCCGCCGCGAATGCTCAAATGTGAACGGATGTGCGCGCACGCTCACCCTGTGCGTTGCCGTGCGTGAGCACCCGCGAACGCGATCCATCGGCTGTCGGTCCCGAGGCCCTGCTCAAAGGAATTAATGTTCCGGCGAATGCCCAGTTTGAACTAGTTTGTGAGGGGTGGCGAAGGTGCGCGTCGTATTTTCGCAAATATGGAGTGGAATAACAATACTGCCCTTATATTAATTGAAGAGTACAGAAAAAGCAGATAAACAAAAAAAAATGATGCCTGAGAAAGTCGTGTTCGCAATATAAATTTGCCACAGTTGTCTGTTGAAGAAGCCCAAAAAAAATTAAAAGTTTACTTGGCATTCGACATCCGTGTAAAATTCTTAAATTGATCACATCGAAGTTCAGAACTTAAATCGCATAGCACATCAATTCTATCTCGAAACAACTGCGTTTTCCACCAGCGACGACTCCGACGTTTCTTGGTTTCCTTTAGTTTATTAAGTTTATAAATGACAATAAACGCAGCAGCCGTATTTTCTTTCTCCATCATCGCGCACAAATGGATCACTGCGAATAGGGCATTCATGCGTGGATGCTCGAATAATCTAAACACTGGTGCGAGCGAGAACGCACGCTCATTCGCGGTGGATCAGTTCGTGCGTCTAAACACACCTTTATAGTATCCCGATCAGAGATAAAAGTATGCCAGCTATACGGAAAAGTATGCAACTAGCTTTTGTCCTGTATTAAGAATTTGAAGGAAAAGGTTTGAACACGTGAATTTTGCTTTCGAATGGGTCACATTTAACCCATATTTTTTAACCTCTGCCTTTAGGGCCAGTTGCACCGCCTTTCTTGAATTGTCCTTCATCTAAGCCAGGCTTTGTTGCTATGGATTTGCCAAACAGCTTCCTTGTTCCTTAACGATTGAGCCAAGCTTAGTTGAATCTCTGTTGAGTTGAAGCGGTGCAATTGGCCCTTATTAAACTTCTAGCGAGGGGTGTCACAGCCCTATAATATCAAATGGAAAGTGGGGTCGAGTGATATATCATGTGAAATGGTACAAAATCATCTTTCGAATGATACTAGGGTATCATTCGAAAGATGATTTTACCATTGAAATTTACCGAAATATTCAAAGCAAAATCGACGTTAAGAACATCAACGTGATAATTTTGGTACCGATGAAAAATCAAATGTCACTCATTCATAACAATAGACATTCAAGTGTTTACAGTTTCATAAATTGATTTTATAGCGTTTCTTAAGATAAGACCAAGGGGTATTTCACTTCGGAAATCCGGTGAAAATGCACTAGAAATCTTGTTGAAATCCATGAAATTCATGTTGAAATCCATCCTACCTGGAATCCTTGAAGAAATCCTGAAATCCAACAGAAATCCTGATTTGGTGTTCAAATTTTACGGAAGTGAAAAACTTCTCGGATTAGGCTACCGTAGTCTCTAGTTTTATCATGGCTCCGTGATATTACATTTGGAGCTGCCTTGGAACCACAATGAATTTAAAGAACGTCAAAGGTATATTCCAGAACTTACAAATTTTATCGAAGATTTCTGGCTACAAAGAAACTTCTATACGATCAAATATACTATAATGCTGAATGATATTATCATTTAGCACTCAATAGTTGCTTGTAACCTCACTTCATTTTTTTTCTTTGGAGACCGATTAGTACAATACATGAACGGCATAAAACAATTTAGTAAACAAGAAACCTCTACTACATTGCAGCCAACTAAGCTCGATGCTGATGCATCCTAATATCATCCGAAACCATTATGAGGTTTTTCGATTTCAAATGTTTTTTCCTCTTCAATTCACATGTCACAATATTATCAATCTTTTTTTCCAGGATCCGTCTACGGGTGACATGAAGAGCCAACAGGAAGTCAGAGACGGAGAAGTGGTAAAAGGCAGCTACAGCTTGGTAGAACCGGACGGCAGTAAACGAACCGTAGACTACACCGCAGATCCTGTCAACGGATTCAACGCCGTAGTACGCAGAGAACCCCTAAACCATCCGACGCCCGTAGCTGTGGCTCACGCGCCCGTAGCTGTGGCGCACGCTCCCGTAGCCATAGCTCATGCGCCAGTAGCTGTAGCGCACGCGCCTTTCGTAGCTGTAGCGCATGCGCCTGTAGCAATTGCGCACGCGCCTGTAGCTGTCTCGCAGCCGGTCGCGTATTCGACGGTTCACGATACAGTAGGCTACGGCTACGCGCACGCTCCTGTAGCCTTGGCTTCACCGGTATCGGGCATCAGTCATCATAGTAGCACGGTTCTCCATCGTTGATTGTTCCTTCATTTGCCAGACGTCACCTTCCATTCGAACTCATCACTTTATTTATTCAATAAACTATTCACGAGCACAATAATTATATATTTTTTTATCTCATGTTGATGAATATTCATAAACAGAATCAATGGAAAAATAATAAATCAGAAATCAAGACCAACTTCCTGGAGTGGAGAGTTCTCGGTGGTCTAACGTCTAACGGTTAGGACATCTGCCTCGAAATCATAATACCCAGTTGAATTCCTACTCGAAAAAGATAATTTTTCTCGAACTCTAATTTGTCTAAAAGCCGCTATCACTTCATCAATTCGTTCGCTCATTTTAGACACCAAAAACGTTTAGCGTTTACGAAATTTATAAAAACAAATGAATCAATTTTTTTTTTTCGTTTTTTTGGGTTCTCAACCTACCACAATCGGAAAAAATAAGAATTGATATTAGAATCGATACGAGTGTAGAAGGGCAGATTTTCAATCTACTAAGGTTCTACGTTGATTCAAAAACATTTAATTCTAAATGGAACACGTTATATTATTCGGCAACTTTTTGTATATCTCAAATTTGCCTATCAAAAAAATAACTAATATTTATCAAGATACCGCTTTCAAAACTCCCAGAAATCTTCTCTTCTAGTTACGTTTTTAGGGTCGTTTTTTGATAATGTCAGAAATTTGAGACTTTATATATGTCTTTAAGAGTGGCAGCCAAGCGCGATCCATACCAAACGGAGTGTTTGAGATGCAAGCATCCGCAGAGAGCACGATGAAAGCAGATTTCTCCAAATTTCGTCTACTGCTATTGCTCTATCTTGCTAAAATTTGAGTGTCATTCCATTCAACTGAATCATCTCCATCGGCAGTGGAAATATGTTCTGATAATTCAGAACCGCCAATCTGTCTGTTCTGGATGTACATCTTGTGTTCCCTCTTTCACACTTCTAGAGGTCTGGACTTTTCACAGATATATTTTTGAGCGCACGAACGAGAAATTCGAAAAATACAATTAGTTGTGTTCTCTGTTATGTTAGTTGGAAGTGTTTTTTGTTTTGAATAACAATAGAAGGGAAATGAGGATCTGTTTTTGAATTATCGGAGCAACTCAATGAGGTAGATTAAAAATCTGGCATTCTACATTTGTATGGATTCCAATATCAATTCTTATTATTTCCGATTATGGTAGTTTGAGAACCCAAAACAAACTAGAAGAAAGAATCCATCCACTACAATACAGGGGTGCGCAAAAGTCCGGAATAAAATTAATATCTGTTTAACCAGTAACTTAGGAAAAAATCGCTGAAACACGTCAATTGATTTCAAAGTGTACGCAGACCAACCTGGGCAGGCACCACAACAAATTTTATTGATTTATGTGTAAAACTGATAACGTAATCGAGCATCAACATTCTTTGGAATTTATTTTTCACAAAAAACTTACACAGAAAATCAGTTCCACCCCAAGCAATTGTTGACCAGTGTAAGAAAGTTGTTGCATTTTTTGTACCAAATTCAATGCCCCGATGGTCTGTTCTTGAAATTTGTGAACTTTTAGAAACTAGGTACTGGTGATCCTTAGCAATTGTTGAGCAGCGTACATCATCATATGCTGAATGCTACTTAATTGTTTTGTGCAACTTTAATTCACCAGTAGATAGCACTTAGAAGGTATTTCTAACTTTTAAGAGTTTCTCTCATTTCGTGGTAACCACATGGGTAAAAAAAAGAAAGGGTATGGTCAGATTCCATTTTTTACGAGCTTTTCAATGAGGGTTTCAGCTAAGAGGTTGAAAAAAACATTTCATTCTATTGCCAAAAAATGCGTACACTTTGAAATCAATTGACGTGTTTCAGCGATTTTTTCCTAGGTTACTGGTTAAACAGATATTAGTTTTAATCCGGACTTTTGCGCACCCCTGTATAATGCCCTTCGAACAGTAAATGAATCCAATTCAGGGATGAAGCAATAATAATAAAAATCTGAAAATAAGAGTCATGATTCTAGTAGGTGAGTGGGTTGCTCGAATACTTATCCTCCTTGTACGCAGTGGATATCTGGGATTAGCCGACTGACTGGCATGCCCCTGTTGAAGGGTACCTGTATATCACTCGATGACGTTCGATCAATCAAAAAAAAAAAAGATTCTATCTGAAACAGCCATTCATCTGCCTTCATGGCGCAATGGCTGAATCACATATAAATCACTTTTTCTCTGACCAATAAACAGCCATGAGAATGAACGTCACCGATGCCAATTAATGAATGGCAAACTAGCCACAAAGTGATTTTTTTTTCAAATATTTTATGTACTTAGTAAAACTGTTCCATTGTGATTTATTCATTTGCCCACTCAGGAGCTCAAGAGATACTCTCTATTTTTGCTCAATCTTGTAGATATTTCCTATGTATGCTATGTATTTGATTCAATTTTCGTCCGCTTGGTATACAAATTGAACAAGAAAGGTCGATTTTTATGTGACTCAGTGCCGTCGTGACACATAGGCAGAAAAGTAGCTGTTTTAGATAGTCTTCCTCCTTTCTATAATTGAATCAAACAGTAAAAAGTTGGTTTCAATGTAATTATTTCGAAACACATATGTGCAATTTTCAAATCACCCGTATCATTCTAGAAGAATAAGGATATTCATAATTCGAGAGATGTTTCTATGAATGACAAATGTGCAAAGTAGCCTGTAAAAAGACGCCTATTCAAATTGTTGTCAAACTTGACAAATGCAAACTTGACAAAAAATGCAAATTGAAAACACAAAGTGCGTAAACTCTTTGAGAATGAACGTTAATCACAAAGTATCGTTTCTAATTAGCAAGCATACGAGCAAGAGTTGACATCTCCCTGGAAAAATTCTTCCAAGGCAGGAAGCTACCTGCACCAGTTCCTGCCCGGTAAAATTGAAGTATGAAGTGCCAAAATCAGGCAAAATAAACAAAATGATATTAGAATGTAAAGTGCACTTCTGAAGTTGTCATTTTCAGTAATGAGAAGGGTGTACGAGGTGGACCAAGACTATCTCTGGTCGACTTTCCGTTTTTATCATAATAGCTATTTATGATACGAGCGTTAAGAGAAAAGTTTTATTTTGAGGGTGAAAATTTCACGAACAATATAAAACTTTTTTTAATATCAATATCATACGAAGATTTTTGTGTACAACTGTCCCGTTAATAAATAAAATAAATGAATTGAATATTTCTAATAAAACACATTCTGACATCTCTTGTCAGTTAACTATTTTCACGTTATCGCATTAGCTGTGAAGTGGCCGTGTCAGGTGACGCCGAATCACCTGGTTACCAACAAACAGTGTCGTTCAAAGCTCACGCGTTTTATTTAAAGCAATATTCACAGTTCTTGCTGGTGTTTAATGTCTTGCATAATACAAAACTAGTGAGGAATTGTGTGTTCCTGACGATAATGAAGAGGCTGAAAAAAGAGCTTCCATTGAACTGTTACCGAAAAAATCGGCTCAGCAGAACGACATCGCATAATCTAATTTTCTTAGCTGGTGTAGACTTTGAAACGTCGAAAGAAATTTCAGCAGAACCGTCTTCTTAGCCTATCTAAACATATGGAATTCGTCAACTTTGTGAAGCAAATTTCCAATGAAAACGTCGAGAGCGCCCGTTAAAAATGGTCTAAATGCAAGCAAATATTTCAAGGTAATTAATAGCATTCTTAAAGCTGAAAAATTAAATTTATAGGCCCATAATATAAAAAACTTCATATAATACATTTGGACATAATATAATTGTATCTATATCCATTGTTCATAATGAAACTTCCTTGAAAATTGAATAATTACGTTTTGGTTTTTGCTATTTGGTCGAGAAAAATAGTGTTAAAAATTTTTTTAAGACTAGAGTTGAAAAGATTTCAAACAGGCAACTTTGTAAACATTATCTGTTAATACTCTTGACCACCATTAAAAATGTCACTTTTAATGACAGTTGTACAGAATAGTTATTTATGATATAAGTGCTAAAAGTGATATTTTATTTTATGAGAAGGGAAGTTTGAGACACGATGCCGAAGGAGTGTTCCACCCCTTCAAACAAAATAAAATCACTTTTAGTAGGTATATCATACACTATTTTTTTTACAAACATCATCAAAAGTCCAATTCAATTTCAAATTTCATCTAATCTATTCATGAAACAAGTTGCCAAGGTAACCAAAAACAGAATTTGTTGATTTGTCTTTGTTGACAACTAACGTCAATAAATCACGAATTATTCTTTCTCGTTTCTTTGTTCCTCGATGGAAAGTGATCCAGAAAATGAATTTCTGCCGCCGGAAATCGAAGAAGTTGGCAATAAAACTGCTTTTGAATTATTGCCTAGTAAGTCAAAGCGACAGTACGAGTTTTCAGTGAAAAAGTGCTTCTTGCATACTTTGAAGAAAAGCCCAAAATATGGAAATCGTCAACGCTTTGGTCAAATTACTCTATGTTGAAGTCGATGATGAACATAAATAATCATGGCATAAGCAGATATTACAAGCTTGTATTATTTGAACGTTTAATCGAATAAATACTTCATTTTGAATTATGTTCTTTACAAATGAATCACTTTTAACACCAGTGTCATAAAATGGAGTTTTAGACACTGACAGCATGCGTCATAAATTATACTTTTACTGACGTTTGTAGAAAAACATGTTTTACATTGAGTTCGAATGTCAAATGCAGTATTTCGAAGGTATCTTTGATAATCTGTAACACATATCAGCGACAATAGTTTGAAAGTCCAGAATAATTTTCTCAGAATGAAGATGCTAGTAAGAATACCACCATAAGGCTTTGATACTTTGTCGTCAGTTTTGTTTCACTCTGATTGGAAAAACTGTTTGTTATGATTGACCAGGTTTCCCTTTATTTTTGTTGTGCCCACGAAGACACAATCACATCGTACCTGCTTTTGTTTTCGCGATACGGTCGATTTAAACCAACAACAACAGTTAATAGTCGCTTCAGTTATAGCGAAACAAACGACCGCTCGCAGCGCGTAAACGACAAAAAAGGCGAAAAAAACGCGCCTTCGCGTCAGGGTGCAATGCCCTCGACGCCAGGCGTCCCGACGCTGGTCTTGCACGCGGAGGGATGTGGGTCAATCGATGAGCTTTGTGCATCGTACTTTCACCGCGTATACATATACATTATATACACACACACGTGGCAGCAGATGTTCACACGAAAAACTACGACACACGCAAGGTTGAAGAGTGAAATGATGTTCACACGTGATGATCGGGCTGGGTCCGGAAATCCTGATCACGAGATCAGTAGTAGTAGTAGTAAATATAACTTGTGAGGAATCATTTTTTGGCTTACTTCCTCTCCGAATGAAAAATAATAATTACAACTGTGAAAGACGTTGAATCAAAAAATTTACAAACACCCTGTTGATATGAAATTTGAATCAAATAGATAGCATACATAGAAAATATCTATACAAAACAAAATAATGAGCTATTTGTAGAAAAATTCTTACTCACCAGGATAATTTTTTTATATGTAGATTCCCACGAAAGGGACACCCTGTGATGTTCAAAGAACACCGCGTTAATTAAGGGACAGGAGATACGAATTAACATTTACTTTGAATATCTGAAGTTTGCAAGCCTCGGGAAAAACTTCTTTTGGCAAGGAGTTCCAAAGCTCAGCTGTTCTATTGAAAAAAGAACCCTTAGCAAAAGAGGTTCGACAGGTTTCCAAATTCACAACAAAAGGGTGGGAATTCTGTGCTCGTCGAGTCATCCGTGTAGATATTGCCAAGGGTGGAACAATTGATAACAATTCGGAAGAGCACCGACCGTGTAAGTAGCTATCTATAAACTCCACACATGAGAACCATATTCCAAGACAGGTCGTATCTGAGCCTTGATGACTTGTAGATCATTAGAAGCTGACGGGAAGTGAAGTATTTCTTCGCACGAAATAGAAATCCAAGTTTCTGGGAAGCACCTTTAGCGATCGATCTCACATGGTTTTCCCATAAGAGATTATCACTGATTGTAATTCCTTGCATCGAGATTCTTGATTTTGTAGGAATAGTTACTCCTAACATCTGAATATTAGACGATGATAGATTCGCTTTTCTCGAGAATAGACATGCCTGGGTTGTCGTAGCATGAAATTCCACCAAGTTCATGTTACCCCATTCTATTATTTTTGCCAGGTCGTCGTTAATTTTATTGACGTGAATGTTTCTTTAAATTTTTGTTTCTCGAGCTGGTATGGGGACTCTGGAAGAGAAACTGGTATGAAGAGTACTGTCGTCCGCAAAACTATGTTGAACAAGATGTTTCCTCGAGCAAATCATTGATATGAAGCAGAAACAAAGTGGGCGCCAGAACTGAACCCTGTGGAACACCTGCATTTATTGGGAGAATATCAGATGATACTCCATCAACAACCACATACAGAGACCTATCAGACAAGAAACTCTTAAACAAAGCACACAACTGAGGAGGCAAACCATAAGACGGCAGTTTAGAGAGGAGACCCCGATGCCAAACTCGTTCAAATGCTTTTGAAATATCGAGTGCAACAGCTATCGTTTCTCCAAATTTCTCGATTGAATGCTGCCAAATATGAGAAACATAAGCCAATAGTCACTGGTTGATCTTCGATGGCGGAATCCGTATTGTCGATCATTAATTATTCCTGATTTCTCTAGATATTTGATGAGCTTCATATTGATTGCCTTTTCCATGATTTTGGAAATGATAGGAAACAATGCAATTGGTCTATATCTACAAGGTGAAGTTTTATTCCAGCACAGACAAGATTTCGTTTCGCTCAGAGAAAATCAGCCCTCAAGCTCTTGAATTAAAAACGTGACTCAACATTCAAATCAAAGACATTGCGACTATTTCCATCCTGAATCTGACAACTGTAATATAAGACCTTGAACATTAGACATTTCAAGCTGCAATGTATATGCCTTGAGCATAACAAGATGGGCCTTCAGGAAGCAGATACAAATCTACTTACCTCAATTTGCAGTATACTTTATTTAATTGAATTATCAGTTAACGCGCTGGCGACCCCAATTCTTTCAACGCCAATTTGCTGATTAAATGAAGCGGTTTTATTAAAACCTAATAGCTGCACAAGTATGTAAACGTACAGTGTGTGTGCTGGTGAAGGCTTTGTTACGAAAAATTTTTACTTCCATTCATAGCTTTCAAAATGAATATAAAAAAATTGTTACTAGTTTTTTGTTACTTTACTACCGGAAGCCAGAAAGAAATTCAAGTTTCTACCAACGATGAGATTGGAACCTTTGGCGTAAAAGCTAAAACTTTTTTTGGAGATCAATTACCAAAATTGATATTTTTGCACTCGACGCGTGTTTAGCCAACAAGGTTAGAATCTCTAGGAGAAGAAAACTGATAGTATGTTTTGATGAAGCACCAACAAAATCATGACGCCAAATGAAAGAAAGAAAAATCATCGGAAAAATTCTTAATCTCAATTAAAGAATAGTTATTTGTATACCAAGGCGGTAAAATGCTCTCGCGGACATAGTAGACACAATATATTCCGTGCAACCGCTAAAAATTCCAATAAATATTGTGTCGCTTTTAAAAGACATCGTTTTGATGCGAATAATGATAGCCAATGAAATATTTAGCAATACAAACCAATCTGACTTTTCAACATAAATTTTTATTGTCATATTTCAGGAATGTCGAATCCTGTAGTGACGTTCAATTTGCCTCTGTTGCGGCTGCAGAATGCTTGTTCTGCGTCTGGTTGCACGAAAATACCACATTTCCGTAGCGTACAAGAACAGAAAACACTATATTATCATAACGCCCAGTTACACATTGAATTTCGTTTAGAAGAAACGTCGACATAAACATTTATTATCGAATTCAAACATGCCTCAGTGTCCAAAGTATAAACTTGTTGAAAAAGCCGCACATGAAATGTATTGATTCCACTTAGCAGTACTTATCTCTTGTATACAAAATGAGAATCAACTCAAGTTAATCAGGATCAATAACGCAGTGTGAAATGACGTGGGGATGGGTGGAAACTTTGAAAAATATAAAAACGTTTTCAGTTGCAGTAAATCTAAATATACATACATTTTTATAGGGTCTTGAATAATGGGACAGTGGCGTGGAAACTCGGGGATCAAATATCAGCTATTACCCCAATGAAACGCCATTGGTCGAAGAGATGAGATAAATAAGACCGTCCCAAGAAGCTCTCCCTAGCCATTTTGGTTTCTCATTCAACACTTTAGTCTTTTCCTGAAATTATATGATGGAATGGCCGATACTTGATGAAAATTCTGATAACGTGATTAAAAAACACTTTATTGTAAGCTTTTCATTAGACAGTACAAAACCGCTACACTTGTTTCACTATACAATAGCTTCTTCTTGTGTTAACCTTATAGTTGTTGTTATCGAAATATATCGCAGAGTTGACGAAGAATAATAAGGTCAAAATGAAAAATTGATTCAGTAATATATACAAAGTGAACAAGAAAAGTTATTACTATGTAACCAAGTGTCCGTCGTGCTATATAGGTAGGGGGGGGTAGTTGATTTGAATGAACTCTTCTTTTTCGTGGAAGAATCAAACGTCTTCGAAAGAAATACCTGTCAACAGAGTGTTAGCATTTTTTATTTTACTTTTCTCATAGAAGTTGTGGTTTATATTTTTTGATTCGAAGAAGAAAGTTTAAAAGTAATGCTTCAAATGATACAGTGAGGAATGACATTAAAAAAATTTGCTACGGTGTACAAATAACGTATTGAAATAACAACACTTTCATCGAGCGATGGTTTTTTTCATGACAAGAGCTTAAGGTCGAAATTATTTAAAATATCGGATTCTAGCAATTGCCACCGGGCCCTCTTCATCAGTTTGATTCACTTTAATTTTATTCTTGATGACATTTTCTGTTATTTTTTTCTAATATTTTTATACAATTACACTTTCTGTAACGTCCCCCATGACAATTTCGGTGGTCAGCAGCTGTTGAACCACTGTATTTCCTCGAGGTTGCTTGTCGATTCAAAAAAAAAGACGAATGACCTATCAGTGAAACGGAAAAGTCACGGCCGACCGCGTCTGAGGTTTACATAAATCGAAAACACGTTTTCATTCACTACATCAGATCCGTAGTATAAATATGTGTACACGTGGCAGTAGATAAATCAAGACTTACCTCGAGCGTTGGTGGCGGAGTCTGCAATTTTTTGGAACGCTTCCAAATAGGCTGTGACCGACAAGATTGTCGCCCTATAAACACAAAATTACAGATTAGGATACAGCCCGCTTTTCATGACTCAGTGGGAATGCAATTTGGACTCTTCAAGGAACGTTGGAAGATATGCAAAAATAATTCGAATTGGCCGAAGACACATTTAAATTCATCTAATTGGGGTCCATTTTTCGTGTGAGAAATACTCGGAGAAATATATCAGGCTTCAATATGAATACAAATTGTTATTATACTTTAAAAGGCCCTTCTAATCTATTCAACGTGGTTCATTTTTGATTACTTCTTTCATCTGTCAAAAATCAGTCGTCAACCAATCACACTTTTGTTTCCTGTTATTTGCATGGTGCACAATAGTCACTGACCGAGTCACTGACTATTCAGAATGATAATTATTATAAACAGTTCGTGCATCTGACGGTACTTTAAGAGATCTTTAACGTCAAATCGAATCAACCGTGTTGGAGTTTTTGGAAATGAATAGGTTACTCTTGTATTCATCAATTTGACTCGACATTATTTTGGCATTAATAATTCAGAAAATGAAGCTAAAAAAATGGTGAAACCTCGTAATTTTTTCGTCCAGCACCAATTTGTACAAAAATTTGGGATTAGGCTTATTACACCCTCTAACCCATTTTCTATATTGTGCAGTTGAACGCTTTTTGCTTTTTAGAGGTGAAAACTACCCCTAATTTCAAAAATCATAAAATAACATTGAAAACTTAAATATAGGTAAAAACAGTTAAATAATGATTGTTTCATGCTTTAGGATACAATTTCATAATCTTTTAACCTACCCTTGTTATAAACTACCCTTAAAATCAGTGAAAATAGAAGAAAGAATACACTGGTGAGAAATAAACGAAATATACACTCACACCCACGAGCAGATTTTTCTTCTTCTCTGTCTTCCAATATAAATGGAAAAAAGGGAACATATAACGTATAACGGCCGAATATACCGGTTATGTAGATTACTACGCTCCAAAGTGAGTAATTCAAATTTTTCAAAAAAAATTGATCGGTTTTTTAAGCATAGCTCCTTCATTTTAGGTTTTTTTAGAGCATTTCAAGAGCTATGAGACTACGTGAATAAAATTACTTAAGATCCCTTAATTTTTAAATGGAGAAAGTTTAAAGCGCTTGACTAAGGTAATGTTCGATCGTAAATGTAGGTGTTAAACGGGTATATCTGGCCGAAAATTCACTTTACAAAAAATCTACACACAGGGAAAGTTTCGTCATTAAAAAAGCTACAATTTAGTACTGTATCGTGTTTTTCGTATCTTTAGTATTTTGAGAGATATTTATAAGAAAAGGGTTGAAAACAAGAAATTAAAAAAAAAATTCTCTCCAAACTCCCATTTTAAATTGGTTAAACTTCGTGGGTGTATTAATAGTACATATATACAGAGAATCACAGAAGAGTGGCGATCGATTTTAGTTAGGGGGTACTTTGGAGGTTGTTTTCACATATTTTTTTCGTATAAAAAAGCAGGTACCGAACTTATTTTGATCATAAGTCGGTCAATTTTCATGCTAGGAAGAAATTTTTTCATTTGTTTGAGAGCTCTAATTGTATACTTCAAAAAGATTCTATGAGCTTTTTTCGAAAAATGCAAATGTTTTTCGTTATTTTGCTTTAAATCTTTCAATTTATACATTTGACGAAAAAAGCTGAAAATTCATTTGCTGTATCTCAGTTCGTATGTGTCGTAGGAAAATTATAAAGAGAGCATTCTTTTTGTTTCTTCAAAAGCTACAATTTGCCTCTCCACACCTTTTTGATAAAATGCATAATTTTAGAGTTATTTGGAAAAAAACATTTGAAAAAGTCGATTTTTTAGTCAAAAAACTGTTACTTTCAACTTCGAATAACTCAAAAAAAATTATTTTTACGAAAAAAAACGTATGGAACATTTTTTCTTAGAATTACTCTTTCCGTCGATTCCTACAGTTAAAATGTAATGAAAAATTTCCACCCCGTGGCAACCACCCCCAAGAGTCTAGCGTACAGCGGCATGATATAGAACATGATCCTTGTTATTTAAGTATAAATTAATTTAATTTTATTATAAAATTATTTTTACGAAAAAAAACGTATGGAACATTTTTTCTTAGAATTACTCTTTCCGTCGATTCCTACAGTTAAAATGTAATGAAAAATTTCCACCCCGTGGCAACCACCCCCAAGAGTCTAGCGTACAGCGGCATGATATAGAACATGATCCTTGAGCTATTCCCAACCTTTTGTGAAAATTTCAGATAAATCCATGGTGGACGAAAAAATTGCGAGCTAAAATGCTTCATTTTCTATAATAACCAGAGATGAAAGCCTTCGAGCTTTGCTCTCGAGCTTTCATCAGATTATTAATGTCAAAATTATGCCTGGTTGAATTATTATAAAATACAGTCGAAATTTGGATGCAATCAAAATAATCGACTATTTATCAAGGTCTTGTTGTATCACCCTTGAAAATCGAATTAGCTACCCCTTAGTCATAAGCAGTTTCATTTTGTGTTCGAAGTTTTCCAACTCAGAACGAAACTGCTGATAACTCTAGAATACTTCGTGCGGATTGAAATGAAGTGGAGTAAATTTTGAATTAAGTTTCTATTCAAACAATGACATTTGTCGTTTTTGAAGGTCATTGATGCATAATTAAACCGCTAATAAGCTACTTATTGTTGAATGGAGAATTGAAAGACGTAGATTTTGGTGCGATCAGAATCTGCTTGATAGAAGAACCAACGGAACCTTTTGAACAGTTTTCATCGAAAGTTCCTCAGATTATGTTCTTATACTGTTTGGAATGTGTCTCTATTTCCAGCCTATTCATATCAAATGTTTCATTGGTATATTGTTTGAAACCAGACTCGAAGACGCTTTTCCTAGAAATGAAAAAAAAAATCGAAGATTATTCCACTAGATTAGAGCTTATAGAATGAGTAATGGGAATTGAAGAACGGGTGTGTGATGGAAATATGATCAGAGTTGCAAGAACTTAAAACTCGATGGGAATATCGTTCAGGACAAGTCTATTCGTAGCAATAAAGAAATTATGACAATCAGTAACCATAATCTCATTGAATTTTCTGTAGCTCCAAACCGAGAATAGAGATAACAATATCGCACTACGAGAGTAATTATGAGCAATGATAACGATATGTGCATTGATAACTACTATCATTTTTGATTGCATTGGGATGCAGTTAATTGATTTGAAAAATTCAGTCCCAAGCATGGAGAAAAAAAATATTAATATTTCTCGATTAGACTGCAGTTTTAATGAATGCAAATATCTTCAAACAAACTATCTCGACAATGACCATTGTTCCTTTATCATCGCAACAAAGACAATTAAGGAAGCGCACTATAAAAACCCGATAAATACACGACGAGCTCATAATAAATGATGTAACAGACATTACGGATGTGACGAAAATATATGCTAATGGCAAAAGTTATTCAGATACGCCGACGTTATTTCACTTTATAATGTGCTGATTCCTTAATAAAGCGACGAAATGAGTTCGAGTTTACCTGAAGCGTGCAATGTTGACAAAATGACTGTTAATGAACCTCGGGCGTATGCAAAAATTCCTGAATAAAAATGTGATTAATTCATGTAACAAGTGACGTTAATAATAAATGGTAGCAGTCGAAAGCTTTCGAGTGGAATTTATGGTTGTTGCCGTTACATTTTTAGTTTTTTTTTTTTAACGTGAACGAATAACTAAGTAGTTATGAGTTTTAGCAAAATAATACCAAAGAAGCTAGAAAAGCCACATACGAATTTCGACTCGGGGTGGGTTACCTAATTTTAGGCTCATTTTAGGCTAATTTATTGCCATGTTCCCGAATTTTTTGCTCCCCCCCTTCATAGAAAAATTCGTGGCTTTGCTGGCTTCGGCCGAATTCAGCAGAGTCATATTTCAAAATTTAAATAAAAAGTGATTTGATATGGCCAAATTGTAGAGCCTATTTAACGCTAAGTTATTACCGTATTTGAAATTTTTTTACTCTATTCCATCATAGAAAAATCTGTGGCCTTTCTAGCTTCGGTCTAACTCAGCAAAGCCATTTTTGAAATAAAACATTTTTCAGCCATTTGAAATAGTGAATTTTTAGGAATATTTTTCGGCTAATCAACTACCCTAGTTTCATATTTCATTGCTCCTTGCGTTTCAGAAAAAAACAGGATTCATTGATTCTAGCCCAGACGATGATGTAATGACTATCTTTATATACTACTATATTTATTTGACAATTTGACATGTCGAAACGATAATTACCATCGAGTGATCGATGAATGGTCAACATTGAATTTTTTTTATCAACTTTTTTTAAAACAAACCTGTGGCTTTGCTAGCTTCGGGTGCAGTCAGCAGAGCCATTTCTGCAATAACAACATTTTTCTAAAATTGTAAATAGTAATATTCAAGATTCGGTTTTGGGCTAATTAATTACCTTAGTTTCATATTTTTTGCTCGTCGCGTTTTCGAAAAAACTTGATTTACTTATTGATTCTCATTGGCGATGATGTAATTATTCCAAATTATAGATATTTGACAAATCGAAACGATGATCACCATCGAATGATCGATGAATAGTCAACATTGAATTTTTTTGATCAACTTTTTTCAAAACAAACCTGTGGCTTTGCTAGCTTCGGGTGCAGTCAGCAGAGCCATTTCTGCAATAACAACATTTTTCTAAAATTGTAAATAGTAATATTCAAGATTCGGTTTTGGGCTAATTAATTACCTTAGTTTCATATTTTTTGCTCGTCGCGTTTTCGAAAAAACTTGATTTACTTATTGATTCTCATTGGCGATGATGTAATTATTCCAAATTATAGATATTTGACAAATCGAAACGATGATCACCATCGAATGATCGATGAATAGTCAACATTGAATTTTTTTGATCAACTTTTTTTAAAACAAACCTGTGGCTTTGCTAGCTTCGGGTGCAGTCAGCAGAGCCATTTCTGCAATAACGACATTTTTCTAAAATTGTAAATAGTAATATTCAAGATTCGGTTTTGGGCTAATTAATTACCTTAGTTTCATATTTTTTGCTCGTCGCGTTTTCGAAAAAACTTGATTTACTTATTGATTCTCATTGGCGATGATGTAATTATTCCAAATTATAGATATTTGACAAATCGAAACGATGATTACCGTCGAATGATCGATGAATGGCCAACATTGAATTTTTTTGATCAACTTTTTTTCAAAACAAACCTGTGGCTTTGCCAATTTCGGGCGAAGTCAGTAGAGCCATTTCTGCAATAACAACATTTTCCATAGATTTCAAATAGTAATATTCAAGATCCAGTTTTTGGATAATTAATTACCTTAGTTTCATATTTTTTGCTCTTCGCGTTTTCGAAAAAACTTGATTTACTTATTGATTTTCATTGGCGATGATGTAATTATTCCAAATTATAAATATTTGACAATTTGACATGTAGAAACGACGATTACTGTCGAATGATCGATGAATGGCCAACATTGAATTTTTCTGATCATTCGATGGTAATCATCGTTTTGACATGTTAAATTGTCAAATATTTATAGTTTGGATCATTACATCATCGCCTGGGCGAGAATCAATAAATTCTGTTTTTTGTTTCTAAAACGCATGGAGCGATGAAATATGAAAGCAGGGTGATTGATCAGCCGAAAAATATTCCTAAAAATCACTATTTCAAATGGCTGAAAAATGTTTTATTTCAGAAATGGCTTGCTGAGTTCGACCGAAGTTAGAAAGGCCACAGATTTTTCTATGACGGAATAGAGTAAAAAAATGTCAAATATGGTAATAAATTAGCCTTAAATATGCTCTACAATTTGGCCTTATCAAATAACTTTTTTTTTGTTCAAATATGACTTTGCTGAATTCGGCCGAACCTAGCAAAGCCACGAATTTTTCTATGAAGGGGGACAGCAAACAATTCGGGAACATGGCAATAAATTAGCCTAAAATGAGCCTACAATTAGGTAACCCACTCCGAGTCGAAATTCGTATGTGGATTTGCTAGCTTCTTTAGTATAGCAAAATACACTTCCATTGAAGATGACAAGTGATGCAGAGTGACCCAAAAGTAGACTTCCGAATGGAAAAGATCATTCAGTCGAAGTAGTTTTATATACTAGGTGATCCCGATATTATTTGAAATCTAGGCATTCAAATAAAATAAAAAAAGCCAGTTCAGATTGCGTGGAGACTTTCCTAGTAAGTCATACGTCACCGCAACAACTGAATAGGTCCAAATCACTATGTAATTAAACAAACTGCACAGAATTAGTAAACACGTCATCTCGAGGGTATTCCAAGAGGTATTCGCACATAGAAAGATATGTATTTTGGAATGGAATTTTATATCTTGTTTTATGATATAGAGTGTGAGAACACAAAATATCATTTGAAAAATATCCACTCTTATTTAATGCGTAAAATAGGTTCACAATCAGAATTAAAGGGTTTTTCTGCCATTCTGTATGACCCACAAGTATTTCCCAACAGTTTTAATTAATATTTGGAACGTCGGCGTCGTTCATATCTTGTAGGAAATATTTTACCCCTCAAGATAACCATTCGAGATTAGAAAATTATTGAAAATCTGGTATCGCTTTCCAGAAAGGCGACAATATTAAATATTTTCACCACAAATGCTGACCCTGAGGGGTGGAATCGTCATAATAGAATGTTAACGACGTGTCAAATATCACTTGAAATGTAAAACTAAGAAGCAGGTATACAGGATATTACGAAAATAACGTATACAATTGATATTCCCGAAAGGAAAAAGTGAAGCAGAACTTCGCATAGGTCGATTTTTTTAATTTTATTTACAGTATTGATCAAAATACTCACACTGTACTCCGCTGTACATAAGAGAGAAATGAAATAAGTAGTAGCATATTTTTACTCGAGTTTTTACTTGACACACCCAGCATCCAGTATATAAGTAGGTTTTTTTTACGATCCCTCATGAATACTTATTTCAGGCATGCATCAGTCATAGTTATTCGATTTATACGGGATATTCATAAATCATATCATTCATTGCCAGAAATGCTCAGACTCAGTTGAAAATAACCAAATGGGTGCTGATTTTAGTTTACACATAGGTACTGATTTGGCACTGGTAGATGACCAGCAAGATTTCCAGATCTCAACCCGTTAGATAATTTCAATGTAAAGTCCCAAGTTTATTTCAACGGACTTATAGGTAAGTCTCAAGGAAATGAACCCCAAGCGTGAGAATATGTGAAGATATTAAAAAAACTAGAATTTGAAACGATCGATATCGATTTTCGACCCTGATGAATTTTTAATTTAAAAAAGCATTCATGGGATTTTCGAGAAACTTAATAACTTGGTGGGTGTGCCATTACAACAAAGCCACTCAAATCATTACTTCGATATGTATCGCCTTGTATCAGCGATGTTTTTCTTCGAAATTATTTCTTCTAGGCATTAAGAATTTGATGTATTTACTCTTGCGATTTTTTGTATGTTGGTAATGAGAACAAGATGGCAGAAAAATCTGTTTGAACCCTCATGCTTTGGAAAGGAGTGTACCTCTATCCTACAATTATTTTTTCGTTTGTGTGTGTGCTATATTCTCATCCAGTGCATCACGGAAATATATTGAAAATTTCACCCACGTGTCATGCATAAAAGGCGTAACTGCATGAATGTTTTGAGATATTTGAGTTTAGGTATTTTTACTCGAAATTCTGTTCTGAATTTCATTGTACTGGAGTTATTATTGTAGTTGTTCACTATAAAGAAAGCTTTTATTTTTGATAATTTTATATTTTCTCTCGAAAGAGATTCCTCTTGCCTCTTTTCATGTGGGGTCTGGCAAATCGAAACATTTGTAATCGTTCATCATCGAAATCCTCATTTCAATGCAATTCCTAGGAAAAAAGTTTTATACTGACAATTTAACTCATGTATAAAATATCCCATGAGCTGCTGTGATTTCGTCATTATGACAGCGAAAAAACTTTGCCCTAAGTTTTATGGTTGGCAACAAAACGAAACCAAAGACTTGAAAGCATGGCAACCAGAATTGTAAACAAATCTTTGACGGCGTCTTTGTCAATTTTTCACTTGCGTTGTCAAAAGAGTATAGCTATATTTTCTCGGTTGATGATTTTGAAATTATTTCAACCATGATTTTAAAATACTTTCAATATTTGACAGGTGTAACGTTATTGTATATGCAATTATCTCAACGCAAAAATGAAATGATTTCAAAGTATTTCAAATACTTTACCGAGAAAATATGGCTAATATCTGATCTGTGGAAATGAAATATAAGAATTGTGTTTCAAACAATTGTACTTTTTCGTTGAATTGAATAAACTAAACTGTATTCATTAAATTGTCGTACCGAATTACACTTCTACGGACTCGTAATTTTTTCAGGGTCAGTTTTCTTCGTTGAGTTGCCAGACAACAAAATTCTTATCGAAATGTCAAGTTAACTTCGGCAAAAAAAATCTCTCGTGTGATTATAAGTGAAAATTATACACTTTTCCCTAATTTTGTCACTGAAATGGAAAGTCGTATATGTGGAAGAATAATGCAATACGTCCAATGCCTGTTTCAACTTCCATAATAACAGGATAACATTACTAAAATGAAAATCCTATCTACTATTTTTCATGGTAGATACGACTTTTCTCTTTAGTAAAAGTATGTAGGATTACTTTTTACTCGTCAATTTTTTTACATACCATTTAATCCACATGCTAATTTCCCGGTTAGAGCGGAATATACGTTTGTTTATCTATTGTTTTATGCTAAACTACAGTAAATATGAACCTTCCAAAAATCATCTGATCATAAATTATAATTTATTGAAACCACTATTTCTTCGTTCCTTTTATACCGCAATCGCCTTTTCCGGTCTAGAACATCCACCAATTTATATAAACCGGCTCTCATCGAATCCTTCAAAACTAGAAATAGTATCTGCTGGTATTGGACAACTTTCCTTCGCGGTTTACTGCCAGATCGGAAAAGACTTTTCAGCAGGAAGCATTATTCACTGGCGAGATTCGTAAATAAACACTTACTTGAGAGACGAGTGAAGTTTGGTGGCTTTGGTGATGAGGTCCTCCCACAAAGGCATCCCATTCTGTAACGAAAATATTCGATTAGTGAAAAGCGGCTTTCATGTTGTCGGGTGTTTATTTATTCGTGGAAAAGTGATCGCTTTGGTGCGTTTTGGTACGATACAGCCCGGAGATCGAAGCGAAACATTTCACTATCAATTTCAAATTCAGGATTTTTCGGAACACTCAAACTTTTTTATTTTGAGGCAAAAGCATTCAAACAAACCGATGAACAAATTGATGAAATCACTCGTCCTACGGACTCGTGATTTTATCAATCGGTTTGTGTTCATACTTTTGCAAAATAAAAAAGTTTTTGTGGAAAATGAAAATTTATCAAAGGTAATACCACGAGTCCTTCAAATTTAATCGATAGGTTTGTTTGAATGCTTTTGCCTCAAAATAAAAAAGTTTGAGTGTTTCGAAAATGAAAATTTATCTTATTAAATTTGAAGAACGAGTTGTATTTGGAGAGATTATTTTTTGAACAAATAGAAGGAAGAACAATTCAATTGATCAGTATTTCATCTACATAAGAAGGAAAGGAGAATAGGTGAAAATTTTACAAATTTGAAATGTCAAACAACGATGTATGCCTTCTATGATCCAGAAGAGATATGATGCTTACGCACTGCATATGATAATGCTTGCTGACGATACCAAGAGATGGCGTCACACCTCTCATTGTACAAGGTTGATAATTGAAAATTTCTTATGAAATGAAAATCGCGCCAGAAGGAACATAAAATCATTCGTTATGTCGTTGTATCAAAATCTTCATACAACGGTTTCTTCTCATACCACAAAAAATGTATTTAATAAGAACTAATTGTACGCCATCTTCATTTGAGTTCAGGAAACCTTAAATATTTGAATCGGTGTTTGTGTGTTCATTGAAATGTGTTGTTCATGTTGTTATTATGCTGAAAAGGTGAAAAGTGAATGACTATTAATAATAAGGTAACTCTTCATTCATGATAATTTATTTAAATATGAGCCAGTTCAATAGAATCGACGCGGTAAACCGTATAGTTTTGACAGTTCACAACGTTTTATTAAGGATCAAGGACCAGGCAGTTTTATCAGTATAATACCCAATGATTGGCTAGAATAACCATAGAATAACCCGCTTCTATTGGTTGAAATGCCAAAAACGTCACATTTTGACAAGTGAAAAAAATAATCGATTAAATTTGAAGGACTCGTGGTATTACCTTTGATTATATCTTTGGTGGTAATATTAGAAAAATCTATTCTAAAAACAGAGTACGCAAGAACTTCTATTTGTATTGTATTGAAAGTAGAACGTAACCATAGTGATGAAGGTTTAAATTGAATAGAAGAATGTTGATATCGTTTGAATGTTTTTGAGGAGGTAGACATGTCATGAAATATATTTATCGGGTGAAAACCCGAACCAATTTGCTATGAAATAATTAGTTTGTATCAGGTGCGTAAAATTGTCTTTTTTAATGGAACATACAAAATTAGTTATTATTTTTGCCAAGTAAATCTAAACTCGTGTACGAAAACAGTACAAAAAATGTTCTGCTCTGAAGAAATATCCAAGGTGTTTAAGCCCCTACACTGTGGTTTCATTATTCTATGCTCAAAAACACTTCAAATATAAAGAAAAACATTGATTTTCGGCGATATTTTCCTAGCAGTGAAAAAAAATGTTACGGTTTTTTCATTATAAAAAAAATGTGTGTTCACGCATCCATAGGAAAGAAAAATATCATATTTTTTGACAGTTGTAAAAGAATCCAGCTGATTGCACCGACTTTTTCTTATGGGAGCATTAAACTAATGGGCCATTAAAGACAGTGCAGCGATTGCACCATAGTTCAAGAGATTATCAAACACCTATTTATAAGCCCCCACTTAGCTTGAAGAGTCCCTTTATTGATGGTCTCATAAAAAAAAGTCGATGCAATCGGCTGTCAATCTATTCAAGTTGAAAAATGCAGATGCCATATCTGGAATCACTTGTTAGTTACTTATAGTTAGAAGAATAATCATTCTCTCTTTTCAATGAGGTTATATGAACTGTGAGCATGACAGTAAAATTTGGATTTCACTGACTTGTTTTAACGAATTTTTATAAAATAGTATTCGTAGTAGAGTTACAAAAAAACAACACGTTTCATTGGGGTAATATTCCGAGCGATCCAAGTTTAATCGGTTGAAATGTGTGCACAACAATTAATATTCAAAATTTTGTTAGCAGATGTCTTAAGTGTTAAAAGACAAATGAAAATTTCGAAATGGCGACTGGGCGCCATCTGGAAAAAAAATAAATGGAAAGGGTGGTCTTGTTATGCATCATTTTGAAGCTCCTGGCGAATACTTCACAACATGACCCAACAACCCGATAAGGTTTGAAAGGTTATTTTTTGTTTATAAAAAAAGATATTTTTATTGTTTAGTTCAAATAAGTATTCTCATTCGGTTATCGATTTTACAAGGAGATAGGTACCACGTAAACTATTTCCAAAATGGCCAATTGAACAAAATCTAACAGGGAAACTGAAGTTGAATGAGCTGGAAACTACTGTCGATCCTCTGATCACCGAAATCGTCGAAGTGAATCCTGATGAATTCGACAGGATATTATCATTCCAACAAGATGGAGCACCACTACATTACTTCAGACAAGTAACAAACTATATGGATAACACTTCCAAGGTCGTTGGATTGGCCATCGAGGTCCTAAGAAATGGCCAGCCCGCTTGCCAAATTTGACACCTTTCGACTCTTTTATGGGGCTATTTGAATCAAAAGGTAAACGAACCTGCTTCAATATCGAATATACGGAAGAGGATAATAAATATTTGTAGAAATATCGACGTTGTTGTGTTCAAAAATATTCGACGTGATAGAATAGGCTGTTCTTAAGTCATGACGTTTAAGGCTACCATTTCGAGCAACTTCTGAACTGAACTCAGCTTGTTTCCTCAAAGAATAAAGTTGAACGTCGCTGCATACAGGCAATTTTTAGCCATTTTGCGAGGGGTTGACCACATGGGAATTCCGGTGTACAATTGATAGGAATTCCGGGAAATTCCGAGGGAATTCCTGGGGAATTCCGGGGAATTCCGAAAAATTTATAAAGAAACTATAGGGATTATTATTACGTAACTTCAATTTATTCGCGCAATAATGAAAAAGCATACAGTAAAATTTCAATATTTATATAAAATCATAATTCAAAAACAAAACACCGGTGTGAAGTAATCCACTTCCACTGGACGAAGAAAGTTAGGACCTTTGTTTTGAAAGAGTTTGTGGCGAATTTCCAATTTGAAATACATTTTGTTAGCGACAAATAAGCCTGATGGCAACAATCTTCATGATCTGATAGACATCTGATAATATGTCCCTGGAGGGGTGTGTTGGGGAAGTTTTTGCAAATGAGTCAATAACTTCTTTCAGTGAAATAGTACCTCATTCTGATTCGAATATATATAAATAAGGCATGTGAAACAACCCAAAAAACTTTGTTTTATAGTTTGTGCGGCCTCGAGAGGGGTGTGGTTTGGAGTAGTTTTTTCAAATAATCCGATAACTTCTTTCAATGGAATAGAACCTCATTCTGATTCGAATATATATGAATTGGGCATGTGAAACAGCCCAAAAAAACTTTGTGTCGTAGTCTGTGTGTTTGTTTTTGGGGTCAACCTCTGCGACTGCCATTATTTTCCTCGATATTTCAAAAATGACGTGTCTTGAAATTTAACTCTACAAGACGAAGGGACGCCCTTGATTGTGAAAGAGAGACTAGATCATAATTGGCAGACATAACACAGGTTGTCTACATGGTTGCCAGCGGTTACCGAAATTGAAATATATAGCTCGCGTTATACGATCTGAGTTATATAGTCAATGACTGCAGTCTTTGTATGATTTCTGAAGTTTCTTTGCAGTTCCATCATGTTATTTGGACGGTTTCATATAATTTATCGGTTTGTAATAAAAAGATGATCGGATATATTGTGGTTCAGTGTCAACTGTTCTCATTTGAGTTTATACAGGGTGAACACACCGGTGAAAAATATTTTTTTATTTTCCTAGTAGGTAATGTTGAAGGATTATAAATAATTTTTGATATAATGGAATATACGTTTTTTTGGAAATAGTTTATTTTCGCTATATAAGCGATGACAAAAACGTATAAAAAGAATTTTCTCCACAGATTGAGTATCCCGTTATCATTTAGCGGTTGAAAATAATGGAACTTACTCAATGAGACCATAAAATACAGTATTTTTTTCAATGACAAATTGTATGTTTTCGATACTTATTATTACGGATTCAGAACTTGATTCTATAAGGAAAAATCTCAGTAAAAATGATGCTAATAAAACAAACCTGAGTAGAATTAGACGATCCGTTCCCTTCATTTTACGATTGTGACTTGCATTATATAGATGATTTATTTTGTTTCCGATACAATAAATACCAGCCTCAATGAAAATGTGAAAAGTTTTGATATGTAAAATCCGATATTATCCAGATTGGGTCATAAATGACATGGTCTACTAAAAAGTCTGAAGTTTATGTTCCACTCAGAAATCTCAAAAAAAACTTTCGTGCGAAAGTTCCGAAATATATCTTTCATATTTCGTCGGTTTTCCTCGGAATTCCCCCGGAATTCCCAGTATTTCCGTCATTTAGTTTTAATATTTTATCGATATTTCTTCAAATTGACATATTTATTTTGTAGGAATGCCGAGGAATTCCGGGGAATTCCGAGGGAATTCCGGTTTACGGGAATTCCAGTGTACACATTTTTCCTCAGTGGTCAACCCCTCGCCATTTTGTAATAGGTAAAGATGTTGACTTCATATTCTAGGGTTTCAAAGTATTCGTCAGGAGCTTCAAAATGATGTATCACAAGACCCCCCTTTAAATTAATTTTTTTTTCGAGATGGCGCCCAGCCGCCATCTTGAAATTATCCTTTGCCAATTTTAATCCGGAATATGGTATTTGGGCATTAATTTCATTATCCCAAGTTTCAATTTTTTGAATTGACCCGTTCAAAAAATGAAAGGGAGGGAGGGACATTGGAGAAATGCATTGTATATTATGAATGATATACCCACAGTTTGACCATGCGTACTCGAAATCCGCAACTAGATGTACGATATACCCACTCCGAAACCCACTCATCATTTCGTACAAGGCGACTTTCCCTCGTTTGCCAAGATCAAGGCCGATGGCAACTAAATGGCATGCGGTAAAGCAAAAATCCCCTTAACGGCCGCATAAACGTCGCTCATTCGTTACTCGATCAACTAGATATGGCATTAGTTGATTGCCTACCTACACGAAAACATTAACGGAATTCTTTCTTACGAAACAGAGCAGGCGGCGATGCACGATTCTGCCATCTAGCAATTCGCGGAATCTAGTTCAAAGAGTCATTCCGATCGTAAATAGCAAACGGAGGGACGTGTTGAAGTGCAAACGAATTTAGTGTTGCCAAGGCGATAAAACGATGAAAAAGTTGAAGTCTACGGAAAACAAAACAAAGAATTACAGCGAACATGATACGCCGTTCTCGAAGCCAAAATACGTATAATCTTGAAATACCCAATGAAGGAAAAAGTGGGTATGCTTTTCCAATACGTATATATAATAAATATGAAATTTGCTAGAGCAGTATGAATTATGACAATCAAGGAAAAAACTTACCATGTGTATAATCTCCTACCACATGATACGGTCTTCTTCCATCTTCTTCCATCAAATTAGTCAAAAGTTCTATGAGTGTTCACGTTTGATTTTGTTAAATCTGTCAAGTCAGTGACATGTTTATATTGTCATAAATCTGAGCAATTACATTAGGAAATTGCAATAATAATATATATAATTCGATTCCTAAGACACCTCTGGTGTAAAAGTTAAAACTTTTCCTTGAGATCAACATGCTAGCATCTTCAGGAAAAGAAAATTGATACTGATATCAATTGATACTGCATCAATTTTTTTCTCCTGAAGATGCTAACCTTGTTAGCGAAACGCGCGTCGAGTGCCAAACATATCAGTTTGGTGTTAGGATAATTGATCTCTAGGAAAAGTTTCAGCTAAGACTACTGTGAATTAATATGCAAACCAAGGTGCAAAAAAACACTGGTGCGACTTATACCTATCGAAATCCCAAATAATAAATTTCTTGCATTGTTGATTCTGACAATTTGTACTAAATAAATCCTTCCGGGGGATTGCCAACAGAGGCGCAATTCAGGAATCGGGTAACGAAACGTGACATTTCCTGCTCCCCCGACAGCTTTGTAGGTTAAGTATAAGTATGCAAGTGTCACATCATTTCCGATAATAATTTTTGTCAAGTCCTGTTACGAAATGTTCAATTAAGTGTACTCTTGAAATCAAATCGTTTATTATTATTATTATTATTATCAATTGACATCAATTTCAATTCTGGAATTTTCAAAACAATCTTCTATTTTCGAACAATGCGAATTGTTTCAATATAACTATGGGTAACAAATTCACTCAACTAAAGCAATATAACGGTAAAAACGTGGGTAGTACAAAGTGAATGAAACGAATAAAACTGAATATTGAGTTTATCGGAACTTCGTAACGCATTCAAATACTTCAAATTGAAGTATTGAACTTTCAAACTTGTATGTGAGGGGTTAGCTTTCTGTAAGGTGGCCATTCTACACAAAGTTCAGTCAATGAGACCGTAGGTGCCGAAATTCACTGGTGAGCTGTCGCTTGATTGGAATTGCAGCTTTGAAAAATCGGAATTGCAGCTTCGAAAAATCGGATTTACAGCACCACCTACCGTCAAAAATATAAGCTCTCATTTCTCAGATCGAGAGGAATTGTCTAAACAAAAGCAAATCAGTCAACGCACCAGGCACAACAGCAATCGAACAGGGTGGGGCAAAATCTGATTTTTATTAAAAAAATCAAATATCATTTTTTTTTATTTTTTTTTAAAACACGATTTATAAGATTTTTTTGATTTTTTAAATTTGAAAATAAAATTTGAACATTATGATCCTTTGAAATTATTGTTGATTATTTCAATGTATAAGCCTGAAAATTTTAATACAATTTGCGGCTCAAAAACTTGTGACAACGCATTTGTCGCGCTTCTTGCAAGAAAATTCATGTCGCGATTTGTTTTCCTTCTGTCCTATACACTCGTTATACAGTGCCGAGTGAGGCACGATCACGAACGCATTTGTTGTGCTTTTTGCAAGAATATTCCTGTCGAGGCTTGTTTTCCTTCTCAACCTATAAATTGACGTTGCCCAACAATTTCACGCATTTCGCTAGTAATACATTCGGATATTAGAAACAGATTAGGCATAGGAAAAGGAGGAAAACTCGTGTTTTTGTTTACATTGTATAACGAAAATGAATAGACTGAAAATATACACTAATAAAATTTAGGTGTTACGTTTAGTTTAAGAATTTGGAATTATGTACTTCTTTTTTGTTGTTTTTGCTAAAAGCAAATACTCCTTCTGATCTTCGAAAAAACTTTTATACTTATTATGTTGTTATCTGGTTCTGAATATAAAAAACAAAAATTGATTTGAAGTATGATTTCGATTTCAAAAATCAAGCGATTTGAATCATGATTTTAATCGTGATTTTAATCACTTGATTTTAATCAGTCCAACCCTGCAATCCAATATACTCAATAAGTAGTAATAAGGACACGAACCGTTTGGTGTTCAGAACCCGAAACAATAAATATATCAATCGGAGAATTTGAACGAAAACACGATTTTTGTAAGTATAGTGTAACAAAGCAACTCGATTTATTTGGAAAGAGCTTACATTACGATTCGTAGATTTCTAAAATGAAACTACAAAATGACTTCCATTTTTCATCGTTCGTTTATTCAAATGTGCGTTGTGTATTATTCTCCATAAAATACATTAGACGCAATTTTTTGTTTGATACATTTGCAACAGCAATCGATATGTAAATTGCCACAATCAATTTTTGATTCATTGGAATTAAAAAAAAATCGCTGATAAAACTATTCATCTAATGAATGAAGATCCCTTAAGTATTTTTCTCACATGAATAGGGTTCTACCGAAAAGCGGTAATTTGACAGTAATAAAAATGACAGTGTCTCGATGGGACGTAAATGTCAATCGAATTTTTGGATAAAGTGAATTTCAAAATGAGTATGTCGATGTCATTCCATAAATCTCTTCCTTAGCTCACATCAGAAAATATTGAAAAAAACAATAATACCCAGTTGCATTATACGTATAGGTATTTATCAGTTTCATAGCACAGTGACAAGATCATCGCAATGCGATCAAGTGGATTCTAGTTCGGACTCCAACATTATTCCATCTACCCATTCCATTCTTTTCCAATATACTAGCAGATTTCAAAATGTTCGAAAAATGACTCGAAAATAGTGAACAGAAACGGAAGAAATAATTCAGGAAATAATTTTCACGAACATTGTCTCAATATGCATAAAGCAAGCAGCAGTTTTCGTTAAAAATGAAGATTTATCAATAGAATTTCGAGATCTTGAGGCATTTATTTCGATAAATTGACTATAGTCAAAGATAAGATTATGGAGTTTTTAGGTTTTCGAATATTGTTTGGTACCTTTTACTTAGGATTTCTGAAATCTGGATTTATATTCTGTACTGAAACACTCTCATTACTGTATTGTTCTCTTTAGGAAAATGTAATTTGAAAATCACTCAGTTTCACGTCTATCCGAATGACTTTATTATAAGTTTCTATCAAGTATGTTTGAAAAGGTTTTTTCTGCCAATGTTGACATGGATTGTTCAATTTGAATATGAGTTGGATTAATTGAAATTGATGAACCCTGGCGCCCAACGTGGGGCGCCAGGTTGTGATTTTGGGATAGCCAAACGCTATCCCAAAATTTCCCTAATAACAATGTTTACTCAGGAGATTCTAATAGTCGCGATGACAGCAACATTTGAGAGGAAGAGCTAAAAAGTTATACAAACACTTACATTTTGATACTTGCATCAGTTTCTATGGCACTCACCGAAAAAGTGACAATACACCAATCTGGCGTATATATTCAACAATTATATAGGAAGTCAGCACCAAATTGATTGAGGTTCATCAATTTTAATTCATCCACCTCAATTCTATCAGATATAGAATAACTCCATGATCATGGATGTTCATGGTCCTAAGAGAGAGAGGACTGCGGAATGGGCAAGAAAGATTATTTCAAGTATAACCCTCTTCAATATAGCAGATAAAGAGAGGCTGAGGACAGGGTGATTCAAATACAGAAATATTCTGGAATATCACTTCAATGTGCATATCCTTTCTCTAATGTACTCCGCATCGTGTTATATGGAAAACTGTCATAAAGGCCAGTCCATTAGTTTAAATGTCTATGGTCAACAATAATAGGACAAACCTATTCAAACATGCTCGATAGAAACTTATATAGTCATTTGAATACATGAAATACTGGGTGATTTCCAAATTACATTTTTCCCGAAGAGAACAAGGCAGTAATAAGAATGTTACAATGTACAATTGCGAATGGATGCATTCTTATTTATACGAAGGTAGTAGTCCATACTCAAAGTGGAAGTCCAATTTTATTGGAAAAGGAAACACGAAGTCATCTCCACAACAAATTTAATTCCCAAAGGAACTGTGTCCTAGTTGATAAGACATGTTTCGAACATATATATGTTCATCTTCAGTTAGGTACAAAAAGGGAAAGCTGGGAGATCAAAATTGACAAACTACATATTAACTATCCTTAAACTACTTTCGAGAACCAAAGTGGTTCAAGAAGTTGGATTATATGTTATGAATGTTATGAAATTGGAAAAGGAAACACGCAGTCATCTCCACAACAAATTTAATTCCTAAAGGAACTATGTCCTAGTTAATAAGACATGTTTCGAACATATATATGTTCATCCTCAGTTAGGTACAAAAATTGAAAGTTGAGAGATCAAAATTGACAAACTACATATTAACTATCCTTAAACTACTTTCGAGAACCAAAGTGGTTCAAGAAGTTGGATTATATATTATTCTTATTTGTTGATGAGCACTAAATATGTTTTTCGCATGTTATATCCCTTTATCTCGAAAACTGTTGAGTTTTCGAAAAAAATGATAAGAGTCATTTTTGTAGATAATGATACGATATTTAATTTTTGTATGAACGAAAATTCTCTAATTCGTATATTTAGCCAGATATTGGCGGGAAACCCATTTTTCTGGGTTTGGGGAGCCATTTTCGGTCATTTCCAGGAACACAATCATGTTAAGTTTTGGGTCCTTTGAAAACATCTGTGACGACCTACAAATTGAGCCACAAGTGAATAACTCATAGACTCATTCACAGGTTCGTCTCTTCATCTACTGGACTATTAGTGCAATTTTCACTGATAACCTTCTCTACGTCACTCTACGGCCAGATTTGAATAGTTTTAGGTTTCCATTTCCTGGGGACAATTCCTCACTTCTTGCACTCGCATAGATGGAAACTATTGATATTACTACCTCTGTATAACTAGTTCAATTGCCAAGCTTTCATTTCAACTCATGACCTGAAAAAAAAAGCATAAGTCCCAATTAGTTCGCTGGTTCAAGAAGAAATTCACCAAACCGATTTATAACACCTGAAGAATCAGTAATCTGGAAGGAAACACCCTGTTGAATAATCTGCGTGAATTGCAAGTCCGCCACAGTAGTCGGCATAGCAATGGTGGACGACAATATTGGCAATCTCCTCTGTCCGGTCCATTTGTGATCGAACCACAAATCACCAACAATGTTAACGATTGAGAGGTCGTATCGATGATTGTGATTTCTGTCTAATCGCCACGCGATCAATCTATCTGACCCAGAAATAAAACAGTCGTTCGCGATAGCTTCTGACACTAATAATCGATTTATCGTTATTTATAACAAAAGACAATCGTTTCCGGATACGCTTGTGTCCAATTAAGCATATCTGTTGAATGATATTTCTCTCGCAGACAAGACCGGTTTCTGTCATAAATCAACATTAGGATTCGACTTCCGTTAGATGGATATCGAGATTATTATACAATGTGGACTCGTTTCAAATAGGCACTCAGTTTGATAATTTGAGCGTCAGCGTTTGCCCAATGGAAAACTATCCGGAATCAACGAAATCCGAAAATCTGGGCTAACTTCACGTTGGTCTGAAAGAAAGTTGTTCCATGTTTGCCGTTGAAAAACATGATCCACTAATAAGAGAAAAAAATTATAAATGAATTCGTATCCATTTTTGACTTTCCGAAGGATATTAAATCGATGTTATGACGTTTATTCACGTTTAAGTTTTAGAAATGGTAATTTCTAGCTTTGGATTCGGATAAGAAGAAAGCCAAAAAATGATTATTCAAATTTTATTCTCCCCACAGTAATACCTAAGTTCCTAATTATCACTAAAGTAGTGGTTTTGTACTTTACAAAATATCTCTCAGGAAATCACGATAATTCTGGTACAAATCAAGGTCATTTACCAAGCGTCGTTCTAATTAGAGGAAACGCCTTTTAGCTAATCTCCGAGATTCAAGAAAATGGAGTTCGTCTGAACCTGAACAAAAGGGAAGAGCTACAACGAATCTTCCTTCGGGGGTGCGTGTTGTCGTTTCTAAGAATATTTTTTCGCACAATTCATCATCAGGGTCTGTTACAACTTTGTGAGAAACTTCTTCTATTTCCCAAAAACTTTTCAAAGGAGTTTAAATATCGGACTCACACGTACAGAAAAAAGCATTTGAGAATGTGGGATTGAAGTTACAGTTGACCGTTCCCATGAGAATCCAACCGATGATAGTGTCAATGGCAACAGGTTCATTTTCATTACCAATTTGGTTTGGTTTGAGAATGTTTGCAGTTCTTTCAATAGATGCAGCAACTTTTAGGGGTAGATTGAAAATGCGCCCTTCTACACTTGCATAGATTCAAATATTAATTCTTATTTTTTCAAATTGGGGTAGGTTACAAAACCCATGATATCACATATCACATTTGACATTGACACAGTCACATGGCCTGAACTTCCCAGCACGCTTTTCGCTGGTTTAACTAATTTTATATAAATCAAATTTTACTATGTATACAGCTCTTATGTCAAAGATGCTTCCTGTACCCTGACGAGCTAGCACTGATGATGACGAAAGTCGAAAGCGCTTTGCAATAGAATCAAAAATTTTCAATATACACTTTATACAAAAACCTTCGATTCATTCACCAAAAAGTGTATTCAGCTTCCCAACTTCATTCATATAATGTTTCATTCCATCGATTCCCTTCTATTTTCGACAATTGAAAAAAAGATTAATCCTCTTGCTGAAAAGAGATGTGAATTATGGATTCAGGCAACTAGAAGAGCAGATTAAACTTCTTATAAGTTGAAATGGGCAACGGTGTGTTCAAAACATTTTGTAGGAGATATTTTCAAAGAATCTAGGAAACATGCAACATTATTTTATATTTTTTTTTCATTTCAGGCAAGCCAAGTGCACTCAAAGATGTTGACAATATGGACTGGGTACCGAATCAATTACTTGGCTACAAAACAAATATCAATGCAGTTCAAACTATTCAGAGATTGTATCGTAGGGAGCAGCGTGATAAAAATGAGATCGCAAATATTTCAATTGATATGGATAAAATTGATGATGATTCTTTGTGTGAATGATCCAGCTGTTCAAAACTTGAATATTATTGATGAGCAAAATCAAACTCTGGATGATATAAATCAACCAGTTGAACAAGTGGAACATGCACAAAACTCTGGTGAACACTGAACACCTATGTCCCGATATTGATTTCGAATTGCAGAATTGTTATCGTGAAATCCATCATCTCCGGGAGACTTTGCAGACTTAATCATTCACATTGGAAAGTTTAAAGCATAACTCATCTAAATGCCTTTTTTATACAGGATTGCCATATGAAAAGATGGTTGTGGTTTATAATATTGTAGAGCCTTATATAACATACCCTAAATCTGTTCTTTCAAAATCATTATTTATTAAAGTAGGTACATTTTCGGTATTCTTTTCACAAGCTCCACTCCAATCCTTCCAATCCATTCAGATATAAACATATTGTATGAATCCAAACTTTTATAGCCTTTGAAGTCTTCTGTGCATGCACTCTCATAAAAAATAGTTAATGATGTCTCACAACATGTCATGAAACTTTAGGGAAGTTTTTGTACAGCATTACTACAATTCCCAAATTTCAATAAATAAGGATCACATCCATCACTTCCCTTCAGTTTCTTTAAATATCTCTTCTGGATATCCATAAACAAGGTGTTGAAATAATCACTTTTATCAGCCATTTCACATACAATTTCCTTGCAAGCAGGAAGACGTCACATGCCCGTCGTCTATTGGTTCAATACAAATGTAGAAAGGTAGACTTCTATCTGAACAGTTCCTTTCGGATAAAAAAGTCTTATTAGCAACTTCTCGTTAAAGTATTTTAGTTTTTCAAATTTTTTCTGATAGCAACTTCTCGTCTAACTAAATGGACTTGTTCTATCCAAAAGTAAATGTTTTCAATGAACGCCGCAACTTGGGGAAGTTTACCCTTTCACACTTGTATAGAATCCCGAATCAATTTTTATTCTTTCAGATTGTGATAGGTGAGAAAACTACGAAGAGAATTCACAAAGTATCCTCCCAAGGTATAATATGCATCAACTTGGTTTTCTTAGAAGCAAAATTTTGAAAATTATGTACATGCACGCATTTTGGTCAATTGAGCTTCTAGAGTTCCTAGAAAAATGCCGTTCTCTCTTCGACCCCTCATATTATTTTGCGTTTACGAGCGACAGGGCCGGCGCTAGGCGATTTCGTAACATCATTTTCCACGAAAGCGTTTGCATAGGAGCAAAATTTTAAAAATTGTGGACATGCACGCATTTTGGTGGATTGAACTTGAAAGAGATGTTGAAATTATTTCCAGTAAAAATGTCAGAAAACTCCGAACACAGGAACCTGAGACGTAAACCAAAATCCGGGTTAATTTTGATCAGCTTGATAGTTGAAACAGGTAATAGGTAAATAAATCGCAGTTAAACTCTGTAAAAGCAGTATATCTAGCCTTCAACTTTTTCACGAGTTATCCGAATCCACGAGAATAATCTTTCCTATCGCAGCATATTCGCCGGTTCGCCCTGTATTTCGAAGAATCGGCGAACGACTCCGGCAGTGGGTCACCCGAAAAAACGCGAGAATCTGTCGACGGACGACGCGCGCGGATTACCTAATCGCAGTAGGCCGGGGAAGGCGACGAGTACGTCTTTTTTTTTTCACGTAACGTATCGTAAATTCTGTTATATAACGGTCGACCGGCCGGCCGGCGTATGTTTCCATTCGAAATAAATAAACAACCGGCGGCGGCGAGGGTAAACAATCTTTATCTCTCGCATGCGATGCGCTTTTCTAAAGATAGAAGATCGAACGAAAATAATCGACGCGTCCTCGAATTGTCCGTCGATATTCGGATGTTCGGGAAGGTTTACGTTTTAGTTGGCACTACTGCGCGGCCTCGAAATCGAATAGGGAACTCGTACGCATAAAATTTAAATTCGTCCTAAATACATTTATTTAGAATATTTATTGTCGTCATATTACATCATCATTATTTTTCTTTCAGTTCAGTTGAGAATAAAAATATTACCTTTTTAAAATAAATAGTCATAAAATATAGCGTAAAATTTGATCAAATCTCCATTATGGCCTGAAATCCATATTGTGTTTTCTCTCCTCTGGAAAAGAAAAACGTGTAAATTCTCATAATCACTGTTTTAAGGGGGCGCTAGGGAATATGAGTTCAATTGGAATTTGTCTCGAATATCATTATCTTTATTATTGTTATAGTATAATCAAAAGGTTTTTTTTCATTCAGTTATCATTTAAACCCATAAAATCTAATGTATAAAATTTCCATATCACAATGTTAGTTACCGTACTCCTCCGAAACGGCTTTTCCGATTTTTACCAAATTTTATATGCGTATTCAGTGGTCTGAGAATCGGCTACTATCTATTTTCCATACCCCTAAGTGATAAGGGTTGTTCACCCTTTTTTTTTATTTTTTGACGAATTTTTTTGTTTTTATTTTTTATAATGTGGCATTAAAAACTACATACAACCCTAAATTTTTCCCAACCCCTATTTTTTATGGCCATTTTAGTAATTTGATCATTTTCCATCCCGCTCGATAACTGATCAATTATGGTGTTTTTAACTGTACTTCGATTAAAAATCTATTTTTTTTTCAAGAAAATAAACATTTATTTTTATTATTAAAGTGTAATCCTGATATATGCTTGGTGTTACCAATCTTAGATTCTTAAAATTTGCCGCGCCTTTACTGGTGAACAACGTGATGCCTTGGTCTAATCTACTTCAAATTTTTCATTGAAATTCTTTCACAGAATTGATGGAAGACATGTTTCGTATTTCATTGAAATTCATCATCTAACGGAGTTGAAAAGGAGTCGAAAATTATTTTAGGGGTTAATCAAGGCACAGCCTGAACCACTGATTGTATAGTTCTGAAACTTGGAGGGTGTCTTCTTTGTGTGACGTAGGTATCCGATAGGAAATATTTTCCAGAAATTCCACTTCTAAGAGGGAGAAATACGGGTTCAAAGTTTATATGGGACAACGTGATTCATAGGTCCAATCTATTTCAAATTTTGCATAAAAATTCTCCAACAGAAAAGATGGGAGTCGTGTTTCGTATTTTATTGAAATAAATCGCCTAACGGAGTAGAAAGTTTTTTTAGGGGTTAATCAACGCACAGCCTATACCACTGATCGCAGAGTCTGAAACTTAGAGGGTGTATCCTTTATATGAATGTAGGCATCCGATATGGAAAATTTTCCAAAATCCAAGCATAAGGGGGTGAAAAACGGGATCATAGTTTGTATGGGACAACGTTCTTTAATTTACTTCAAAGTTTGCAAAAATATTCTTCAACAGATATGATGGAAGACATGTTTCATATTCTATTGAAATTCATTGTCTATCGGATGAAAAAGGATTCAACATTTTCGACTTCTTTCAAAAGCTCTTTCGAGTGCGCCTAGAACTCAGAGCCGTTATGAACCCAATGAAACCAAGTACTTGAAACAACACAATATAATAGCATTAATAGCATCACAAAAGTCAGCTAGTATCATATAAAAATCAAAGAATTGAAAGGAAATGTGAATCAGACGACACACTGCGGATTTATCTGCATCGATTTTACACAGTATAGTCGTGAAATATTCCAAACTTGTATTCCTGTGGCGATTTCTAGTGAATCTAGAACGATGACTGATAACGTTTTTTCCCACGCTCAATCTAACAATTCACCGAAAATAGATATAATCTTGATAGCATATTTTGCGTCAATTCTCGATTTTTCGTACGCAGAGATCAAATAAGTGAAAGATCCGAGGTAAAAATTATGTTATATAAATGTATTCGAGTCCATAACATAGATTGGTATTCATAAATGTCTCCAGCAGAGATGTATACTGAGAATATATTCTCTGTTATGGTTGAAAACTGAGTTAGGTTTGAAACCGAGTTTTCCACGGCTAAATAGCTAATGCAGAAGTTACTTCTGACCAACTCACACTGAGCCGTGTATAAATATAGCACACTTACGTTACACTGATTTTCACAAAAAATAAATAAGATTGGAAGATACATTATTCCTTTTCCTCAAAGGATGTTTTTCTGAAGTGTTTCTGCACTTCAATGCCATAGAATACTCAAGTAAGTTGTTTCAGCATCTTCCATGATCTGTATAGGAATTGAAACTGAAACGCTAAGAGTTTGAACGGCTCAAATTCATTCAATATTGTTATGAAATCTCCTTGCCCGGCCCTGTCGCTCGTAAACGCCAAATAATATGAGAAGTCGAAGGAAAATTGTTCACCTCGCGTAGAGAATTCGATCATCGATATTCAACTGGAAGATTCTCCTTAGGCGTAAGCAGGTATATGTACGGAAGCGATTTATCGCTACGGCAGAGTTTATTCGGAGATAGTTATTGAGATAGTTACCACAATTTCTAGCTTAGTGGAGAGGCGGAGAGTTTTGAATTTTTTTTCGGAGAGAGCTTCGGTATTGTTAAGTGCAGAAGTCGAAGTAGAGACTTTCTATTACAGATTTCAGTACAGAGCGTTGGATAGTTAGCGGAGCAATTTGAGTGATTGTATTGTATTGTGTTGTGATAAAGAGTTGTAATAAAAGTAGTTTAGTGGTGTCTGGAGTTTTATTAAACTAACCCAGGGAAACATCGTAACAATATTTCTTATTTCACTTTGAAACATAATATTCGAATATTTTCAAGCCTATTCATAATTTTTGTACGTTATGAAGATGTTACTAATTAATTTATGAAATAACGAATAAATCATGAGTCTCGGTTCTGAGAAAACACCAGAATATAATAATAATAATGTGGAGCAGAAATTTTGGATGGAAAAATAACAGGTTCCTTCATTCGACGAATCACTGAAGCCCCCTTCATAACCGAAAAAAAAATATTAAAACTACTTTTTCTCACTGAGTCCCCGACTAGTTATAATCTGGCGAGGTGGAAAATCAGTCATATCTAAGAGAAAATTGTTTGCCGAGACCGAAGACTAAGCAATTTCTAGTGAGAGGAATTAAGAATTTCGTGATTGTCATTTTTTGTAAATGATATTTGCCTACGTAGAAGTTGAAATATGTTTTAATTATAGAGCTTGACATGACAATCATATCTCATAAATTTCCGTTGTTTCAAGAGGATTGCTGCAAAAAAGCACCGTTTGGATACATAACATAATATTATCAACATTTCCGACAATAAAAATGGACTTGCCTTGAGCGACGTAGAACGTTGGACCTTATACTTGACAAAAATCTATACTTCTTCTTTCAAAAAGAAATAAAGTTTGTGACTTCATTTGCCTGGAGTGATATACGCTATATTATTTTAAGATTGAACAAAAAATCAGTGAAGAATAATAGTTTATGTGAATCAATTGGGATTTTCAAGAAAGAAACTGAGTACCTACCTATATCTTTCTGTACATGCGATACTGTAATAACTGTATTATCGTGACAGGGATAGCTCGTTCGGTATAATCAATGAGATTATCCAGAATCATCAAATACAATAATTGTTATTTTTTCGAAGAGCAAGAAGTTTTGAGATACGTATATAATAAAACTTCTATAAACGAAGTAACATCGGAAACCCTCTCTTGATTTGTGTATATCATTCATAGACATTTAATTAATTCACAAAAAGGAAAGGATAGTCTATCTGAAACAGTTACTCCCCTGCTTGTACTATAATTATGTCATTCTGAAAAAGAGGTTAGCTTAGGTCTAAAAGCAATTGCTCATTATCGATTCTCAGGTCCAGGCATACTTTTCATTTCAAACAGGTGTAATAACAGGTCATCCATTACAAATCATTTAGTGAAACTATAAAAAATGTTGTTATCATTTTACTGAGAGACGTCTTCCATCGAGTCACAACAACAATCTATACAAAAATATATCTCAGTTTCCTGTATGATTTCCACTTACAATGGGTTTACAAAACCGCGACACGTGTTTCGGTGTTACAATAGCTTCTTCAAGCAAGATAAAATGTGAATCTATACTCTATACTATGCTAATATTAAAAAGAGGTTCGATTCTGACTTTGTTTGTGGGGAGTAATCTTCGGAAATACTGATCCGATTATAAGAATTCTTCCACTAATAAAAAGCTGCACCACTATGTGATATTGGCAGTGTTTTATTATGATTGAACAAATATTCAGGGAGAGAATCAAGTCGTAGAAAAGAGGGCAAGATGTGATGTTTTAACGGTCTGCGCTGACTATACCGGACCAAGTTCCCGCTCGCCATATGCGATCAGTTAATTAAAAAATCAAATAACATATGACATGTCCAAGCAAATGAACCTTTCAAGATGTGTGTTGGTTTTTTTGGAACGTGAAAATCAGGTGAAGTCGTAAAAATCTCGAGAAATTAATTCAAAACTTGGCCTGTTATAATCTCAATCGATAACTATAAAATGTGTATTAAATCTGCGCTATAATTGGGACTTGAGATCGACAGATCATAATCATAAATTTCACACAAAAAAACATTGCGAATATAACCGTGATTTCGTGATGAAGGAAGAAAGTTAAAAACGAGTTCCGAAAAGCTATTTTTATTCCGGATAAAAGTTTTCAAGTTATATTGGATGGAGAAACTTTCACTTGGGCTCAAAACTTTGATATATAGTTTGTAATAAATCCTGGACACTTGATAAAAAACGGTATCTATAAAATACGGTAAAACTAGATTCACTTCGAAAATAGTTTCCTTAAGTGATAGTAAATGCTTCGTTGTTATCAAAATTAAGACGTTCAAATAAAGAAATTTTCTATCTTTAGAGCCTGCGTGGATCTAAAAGTGAACTTTGTGTCCGCACGGCCATTAAGTAGACTATTATGTACTAGGTGAGTGAGAAAAACAATAGAAACACAATAATGAACCAGTATGAATTGAAATATCACATACATAGTTGCCACTCGATTATCATTTGTTCTCTCTGCACTGACGAATAGGAATATGCATGATATTTGAATTTGTGTCAAATATTTTCTCTCGAATCGTTGTTATCGTCACATTATAATTGAAAGGAATTTTTTTATGTAGTTATTATTTGAACTTATAAATTATTTTATCAAAAAAAGAGAATTCGGAAGGAAAAGTCAAACTTACAAACCGCGTCACCATTGGTCGAAACGAAGGTGACATCAGGCGACACAACATTGGACTTATTAGCATCGATATTCATGTGTTAATGGTGCTTGTTAGAAAAATATTTCGAAACGGTATGCCTGTGGTGATTTATAGCGAATCTTGATTCGTAGTGAATTTAGAACGATGACTGAGACTGATTTTGTCCAAGCACAATCGAAAAATTCACCGAAAATGGATACATTTATAATCACAGCATATTTTCATTAAATATCGATGTAACGTACGCATAGATGAAAGGAGTGAAAGCTGCGGGGTAATGGTTATGATATATGATGTATTCTAGTCCATAACATAGATTGTGCTCATAAATGTTTGTGACTTAGGTGCGGTTAGGCTGAAACCGATTTTTCCACTACCTAATAGCTGATGCAGAATTTACTTCTGACTATATCACACTGAGCTGTATATAAATAGAGCATACCCCCGTTAAAATGATCTTCACAAAAATTTCAACAAGATTTTGGGGATACATTATCCCTTTTAATCATCTTACACCATTGTTTTTGTACTTTGCATCCCTTGGAATATGACGAAATACTTTATCGGGTGCGGATGTATACCTGATAGTGTTTTTGCCGGTTTTTGCACATACAATACATAAGTAAAAGTTCATTAGTTTCTTTCATGATCTGTATAACAATTGAAACTGAAACAAAGTAAACAAACACGGGACACATCATCTGACATCATTCAAAACGAGTGCTAAACGGTGGTGTTTGATCGGCTTGCATTTATTCAATATTTAATAGTGGATTTTTCTATTTCATGCGGAAAAATACTTCACTTCTCGTCAGCTTCTAATGATCTACAAGGCATTCACTGGGGCTTCTATTCAGAGAAAGTCTTGTTGGTGATTATTCGCTCACAAACTCGCTCACTTCATTGGATCATCGTAAAAGGGTCGGAAACTTGTCTCTCTTCTATAGATAATTTCACGGTCAATGCTCTTCCGAATTGTTATCTATCATCCCATCCTTGGCAGTGACTCGACGAGTAAAGAATTCCCACCCTCTTTGTTGTGGATTTGGAAACCTGTCGAACCTGTCTTGCTAAGGGATATTTTTTCGATAGACCAGCTGAGCTTTGGAACTCCTTACCGAAAGAGGTTTTTCCTGAGGCTTACAAACTTCAAAAATTCAAAGTAAATGTTAATTCGTATCTCCTGTTCTTTGATTCACGCGGTGCTCTTTGAACATTACAGGGCTTCCCTTCCGTGTGAATCTACATATAAAAAATGATAAATTGCACTCAGAAAAATAATTTGAATTTGTATATGATGTAAATGATCAATTTAGGGAATAACAAGAAATCACGCATATTGATTGAATCCACAATACAATCGTGTTTCATTAGGTATCTGCCAGTATATTATTCCGTTGCAAAACGAAACCCGCTCGTAAATTACAACGAAATCCGGACGGAAATATCTCGAGAGTACACAAAATATAGCATACAGTGACGGCGCTCTATAATTAATCATACCGCACTTCACAAGTCTGAAATTGAAACGATCAATCCGGCAGTGTCGAAATCCGAGTTCCAGGTCCGAGATGTGCAACTGTGTTTATATTTCGTAAGGCACACGCACATATGCTACCAGTTTTGGCAGGAATCAGGTTCTGGATAAATATGCACGCGGCGTGTTAATTCGAATATTTCCCTCATATATAAAATGTGTCATAAGAGCAATGCAATTATCGAAAACTTAAAGCGGTAATTGCATTGTATCAAGTCACCGTAACAACACATTTGAAACCCTATCGCTAGACGTCAGTAAACAACACAAATAAATGTCAGATAGACTTTAAAAATAGAAAAACATTTCGCGTTTAGGTGAGTGCTCCAACAATCTATAGAGGAAAGTATAAATGAACAAAAAATAACATTTCCTTGAGAATTTCTTTATTCGTGAAATATTCCAATGAATTACATACGTGCATAAAAATGACCAGATAATTTTGCATTCAAGCGTGATATCTTTTACAAATTGCAAGTTTATTTTCATATTTTGTAAAAAAGCCCTCGTCCTTCGGACTCGGGCACTTTCGCCAAAATATGAAAATAAACTTGCAATTTTTAGATATCACGCTTTCTTGCAAAATTATCGGTAATTTTTATGCACTCGTGCAATTATAACCGAAAACGATTTTTCCTACGACTACCTAGGAAATTGACACATGTCGTACTGTCTACTCCCATGGAAAGTGACCCTTATTCTCACTCGTGCGGAGAGTTACTTTCCGCACGGCTGACAATAAGCCATCAAACCCGTGAATCCTGTAAGATTCACAGATGCAATTATCAATTGCTCGTCCCTATTGTTATTATTTATATAAAAACTGGACTTATAGGTCATAAAAAATAAAGAAAAGAAAAAGAAGTTTTGTATTATAAGTACTTACTTATTGTCATATTCCCAAATAAACGTTACTTGATTATCGTTATTTCTTCATTCCACTATAAAAGTTATTCAAACATAGACTGACCCTCGGACTGACTTCAAGAAAAAACTTGAGATTATTCAGGCAACTCAATATACTAATTGTGTATTCACATTTCACACAACAATAATGTCCATTCAACAGTTATATTATAAATTATAAGTAATGATTACAAAAATCATCACATTGAAGCAACGATTCTCGCCGACGCCATTAAATCTATATTCATCAAATGCAAGCACCCCTCTTAGGACTGTCAGCTGTCAGGATGATGTTCAGCTGAATTCATAGGCGTTTTCTGGCGCCCATATATTCAAAACTTATTTGTCTGTCTCCTTCTCTGTCACATACGGCCAGCCAATTAGTAAGAGAGAGATGAAGAGACGAATACGTTTTGAATACAAGAGCGCCAGAAAATGCCTCATATTGTAGCGTACGATCTGATATATACATTTGGAATATTATGTTACGAATCTCCTAGCGCCGGCTCTGACGATCGTAAACGCAGAATAATATAGGGGGTCGAAAAGCGAACGTTATTTTCCAGGAACTGTTGATTAGCGTGGAGAATTCAATACACATCATCGAGACCTCTCTCAAAGATTCTCCATAGGAGTACGCAGGTATATAAGCAGACGGGACACTTCATACAGATCTAAGTGCAGCGAGTTTAGCAGATGGTGAATCACAGTTTCGAGCCTAGTGGGGCTTAGTGGAGAGAGGTTTGTTATTGCTAAGTGCAGAAGTCGAAGTAGATAATTTCTATCACAGAGAGTTCATCAAGAGTGTTTAAGTACAGAGCGTTGGATAGTTAGCGGGGCAGTTTGAGTGATTGTATTGTATTGTCATAAAGAGTTGTAATGAAAGTAGTGAAGTGTTGTTCGGTTTTTAAATAAACGAACCCAAGGAAATATCGTAACAATATCCCAACTAACATTTGAGGACAGTTATTCTACATGCCGGGGAGAAATATCTGATAAAAGGATAATACTGGTAGTACAGGCCTTGAATATTTAACTTCAAAGTATAAATAATTTATAAGTAGCAACCTTGGTCAATTACAGGAAAGTAATCATCAGTAAATCCCCTTCAAATTCCATAAGCCACTTCAGAGCAAGAAACATGTGAGAAATTACCTATTTTCTCCTTCAAAAATGACCCAACCGTCGCAAGGATTGGGGCGGTTTGAATTCTGGTTTTATTTATGGTATAATTTACGAAGCAAATGTCATAATAACCCAATGAATGTTTTGGTATTCTCTATTGGTGAATATTTACCTAAATGTGACTAAATATAAGCCGTTACGGTCAGGGAATATAAAGGTTATTTAACAGGTCTAATAGTTCAATTATTAACTTGATTTCATACCGTAAGAAGAATATTGACTTATAGGTACGTTTGAAAAATTACGCCATATTTAATTAGAATCTCTGTTTTACCCATCAATAAATATCGATAATATATTGAATTTTAGTTTATTCTGACGATTTATTTCTAAATAATGGCTGCATATATGACATTTTAAAACCATAACTTTGCTAAAAGAGTGTTTTTTGGAGAAAAAAGTTAAACATGTGCAATCAATCTAAATTATTTTTGCATTAAATCGCATATTTAATGAGGCCCATGAATTTTATGAAGGTAAGGACCATCATTTTGCGCCGCAAGGAGAATATTGTTGAGGAGAGAGCATGTAGCTACCGTATGACAATAATTCTTATATTCCCATACTTATTGTCAGCATTTTATGTAGACCATAGCTGATTCGTTGTGGCAACCACAGTATGAGAAGTTGAGATAGAGATGATATCTGTGGGTCGCGACCCACAGGGGGGTCGCGGAGCTTCACTGGGGGGGTCGCTGGCAAAAGAAAATAAGTTAAGGTTCTACATGATTCAATACCTACAGTAAAACACAATTTCAGTGAGAAGGATGAGCTTGTTTATTTTTCAAATCGTGGTGCTATTTTTGAAATATTCACAATCAAATTGTTTTCTAATTGAGGCCTTTCTTTAGTTTTGATGTCCACCATTGAAGACAACGTTAGTTCTTAGAATATATAGGTACCTAAATAGAGAAAGTCACAAATTACATGTAGTCTTTTAATTACATTACAATTTTTTGTCTTTCTATGGCCCAAGGGGGTCGCCAGAAATTTTTATCTTCGAAAGGGGTCGTGTATTCAAAGAGTTTGAAAAGCACTGGTGTAGAGGCTATCACATTAGCCTTTCAAGCGGAAGACCAGGGTTCGATTCCCCGCCGGGACACCGTGCTGGGTAATCGCACGTTGAAAGGTAAGACCTCGTTGATCCATTGCTCGCACAAGTTTCGACTCCTGAAGGTTGACGTTCGTCAGCTGGTTAATGGAAACGAACAATTTTAGAAAAGAAAAGCAACTGAATAAAGAAAAATATTTTCAATTATCATGTGACGGTAATAGTCAGGAAAAAATATTCGCACATTCCCTATTACGTTATCATGGATTAATATCGTCAAGTATCGGCCAATTCCATTAGTTGTGATGTGAATGGTTTTAAGTATACAGGGTGTACCTGGATAAGTGTTAAACATTTAAGGAGGTGATTCCTCATCGAAAACAAATATATAGGGTCTCTCATATAAAGAAACTTCATTGCAGCATCCCTTATTAAGATAGAGCCCCTTAAGGGGGTACATGAAATTTGTATAACATTTTTTTTCACAAGCACTGAAAAAGTTACAATATTGAAATCAACCTGACGTTTTGTACTACCAAAAAGACATCAGTAATTTATTTGGTTACAGCCCCTTAAGGGGTTACATGAAATTTGTATAACAATTTTTTTCACAAGCATTGAAAAAGTAACAATATTGAAATTAACCAACTGACATTGTCATACCAATTTAATTGTCACTCTCGCTAATAGCGACCTACTTGATAGATTAGTTTCGTATTTTTGCATTTATGACGATGTATCTCTGTAGTTAATCGTAAAATATTTTTTTTCTGCGAAACTGGTTCATCTTGGGCAAAAAACCCAAAGAACATTTTTTCTTTAGAATGAAACAGGCTTTCGGAAATAAATTTTTGAATGGTAAACAAATAATAAGAAAAAAGAAATGAATTTAGGGGTTGCGTTTTCCACCACTTACAACCATGGGGTGAACCAAATAAATAACTGGCTAAGTGTCTTTATGGTAGTACAAAACGTCAGGTTGATTTCAATATTGTGACTATTTCAGTGCTTGTGAAAAAAATTGTTATACAAATTTTATGTACCCCCTTTCAGGGGCTGTATCTTAACAAGGGATGCTACAATGAAGTTTCTTTAAATGAAAGACCCTATCTTTTTTTCGATCACCTCCCTGAATGTTTTACACTTATTCCGTTACACTCTGTATTTAATTCGATACACAACAGAAGTTATCCAAAGGTAACATTACATTCGATAACAGTCCAAATTTATGTCATGTCCCATTACCCACATTCTCATGCATATTTGATTTATTCCCGGGTCACAATATGGTGACTATTAAAAGAGCGTGTTGATTATTCCAGCACTTGCTTCCTGTTCCGATGGAGTATGGAACTAAAATAAATTTCAAATCTATATTTAAAACATATCCGACTTGTATACAAAGCCGAATTCGTTGTCGAAAACGCTTCGTTCAGCTCGGTGTTAACTCTTTTTTTGGTTTCTTTTTCGTGTTTGGAGTGGAGAAATTCTTCGATTTTCAGAGAATATGAAGTTTTCTCAAAAGTCGTCTAGGTATATTTTGTTTACTTAAATCGAATTACTGAAACAATGTTCGAACAATAGAATAGGTTGGAAACGCGAAATGTGGCAACTGCAATTAGAATTCAAACAGAACTTACAATGCTTTTTATAATAAGGGAGCCCAAGCGGGGTTTTCGGGATTTAGTAAAGCGCAGCAGATTAATATATAGGGGGATACTTTGTACCCGGTTAAGTACTTCCACCATATATGAGCTCTATATACTATGGCCGCCCTTAAAGGATAAAGGATCAGATAAATAAACAAAAGTTGATCATCTGAAATTCTCGAGCGCGTCAGATTGACAATTCGAGAGTGACCTAAAGAAGGATGAGGGCTACAAAGTTGTGAAAAAAAACGTCATCTCGACGTTCTCGAGCGTGGCTATTTTTTTTTATTTTGAAGGGAATAACCCAAGAATTGCAAAAAATATATAATCTGACGATTTCCACAATCCGAAATAATAAAAATTCATCGATGATGCGTGCAGCTACGTGATGCCTACATTCTATTCTATTTCTCTCTCACTCTCTCTCTATCTGTTGCTCTCTCACTCCGTCTCCACTCTGGTTCATTTTGCCATGATGCTATGACAGTTGATCACACAGACTCGTTGGTGGCATGATATTGTTTACAACGAATATCCAACGTATTGAAATTTTAAAAATTTAATAGCTCATAATTATTTTTTTATGAATACAAGTAAGTATTCTACTAAAAAAAACCTACACTTTTTTTCTGCGCGCTTTTTCCTGAGATCTCCAATAACTTAAGTTCAATGATTTGAAAAAAAAAATAAATTCAAACGGCAGAATAGGCGAATCCCTCCAGATAATCGTCAGATAATGATACTGCAACGTCTAGGGCGTAAAGATTAACCATATATATCTCAATCTGACGAGCTTGTGTATTTCAAAATGACGACTTTCTTTCACACCCTAATAACGGCCGCGAGTCTGCATCCAAACTGTCAGATTATTTACAAGAGCCTTTTTTTAGGTTCACTTAACATCCCGTCAGAAAATCTGACGCGCTCGAGAAAAAAATTATTTTTTTCATTTTCAACCCGTACGTACGATCACCCCACCATGGAAGCAATCAGATTAACATACGTAAATTTTTAAAAATATGTAGGACATAGATGATATCGATATCTGACGCGCTCGAGTATGTCCATGAAACAGTTTTTTTTTACATTTTTGAAAGTATATAGCCGCTCCCCCCACCGATGAAAAGGTATACATAATATAACATTTTTTTCTTTCTATCATCGATTTAGCATCGGTATTATGACTGTTGAGAAATCGTTGAATGCATAATATTTCCTTTGTGAGTAGAGCACTCCACTTTCGCCTCCACAGTAAGAAATGACCCATCATCTCAAAACTGTGACCAATCACAGCGGAGTAAAACCATTAATCTGCAGTTGTGTTGGATTGTTTCGATTCACAGGTTTGTCTTTCGATTTGTATACTTGAAATTCTTATAATTTCAGTTCAATATTGAAACGAATCGCAGTTGATACTTTGAATAGCCTGTTGAGTCATAGAAAAATTATAGTATTCCTCTAAACAAAATCATTCTCGCGAATAATGGCAAACTACTCTCTCGTATAATAATATATTATTAGACGGTATGCAGCAGGTATGAAAGCTATGTTATATGAACAGTGGATCAATTCACGACCTTGAAACGATCTATGATGATACGATTGTGATTAGATATTCGGATCAAGATAACTTGATTGAGAAACAACAACGTTCTAGCCTAGGTGAAAATAAAATGTTGGGAAATAAATCTGGCGCCACACGTGGGATTCGGATAAATTGTAAATTGCATCACTTTTCCCTATCGAAATAGATAAATGACAATTAATCTAATCGATACAAACATAATATAATGCCAGACACAGTTTGATATGATATAAATGCAGTGTGAAACAACAGAAAATCAATTTGTCATATATGTAGAAATATACCAGGCAAAACCATTCATAGGAAAATGCAAACATACTTTTTCGCATCCAAATGAATGTTTAGGAGTTTTCTTTGTCATGTATTGAAGATCCCAATAAAGACTATATTAAGTATCTCTCAGAAACGCTCTTTATTCACAATTCTACTAGAGTACTGGCGATAGTACGAACCATTTCAAAATATAGTTGTGGGTGCAAGTGAATGAAGTTTGTGAGATCTGAGGACGGACTTATGATAGTTTAAACTTATGCTAACTATTGATCACATGGTCCAAATTCTCATTATTCATTAAAATAACTCACGAACTAAAACCGATGCTACATAACAAAAATTAAAAAAGGTGTTTCGATGAAAAAGAATGACAACCTAATTATTTGTTTTCAATTTCCACAACTAGTGACTTGTTCACGTCGAGTAAACAGATTCACTCATTATTATTATCTATGCGCTAAAATTACAAGCACTCGACCAACAACGTCTGGAACGTTAACCGAAATGATCTCTTGAACTGTCATATTAAATTGCAATTGCATATCTGCTTGTTGCACACTCCGCATTCTGCTACAATCAAAATGCGTTTTATAGCAATCATCGTGCCATTATATCCACTTATTCCAGTTATTTCTGTTTTGATTTCGAGCACTAATTTGGTACAAAAAAGATTATTCTCAAAGTTGATGAATACGGTTCAAATTGGTATTGATGTATAAAGAAAAAAAGTAGATCGTTGTTCATGATTGATTCCAGGTACCTATACTTGCTGCCAATAGAAGATCGATACCAAGTACATCGTCTGTACTGAACACCGGGTGGTCAACCAGTCAAAAGCTAAAATAATTCTAACTAATAAAAATAACGTTATTCCTTCTTGAATTCATTCAATATCCAAAGATGCTGTGATTTTTTGGGGATCCGTCCTTGGCGTCTATACCATTTTTCGACCATTTCACTCATACTTAATACCAACAATATGCTGGAAACGGCTTCTCAGTCATTGAATAGTTTTGTAGAACTACCATATCTGCTCATGAAACCAGAATCAGATGGGAAAGGTCCAAGGCATTTCAAATGTGGACTTGACAACTCATTTTAAACCCAAAACCCCAAGCCAGTTAGTGTTGTTCTTGGAGTTTGAGTCTTCAATTACATGAATTGCATTATTCCTTAACGGTAAACACCATCTACAATACTACTCAGACTTTTGTTCTATAGAGGAGAGTCGTTTTGAAACAGCTGTCTAGCATTGACACTGGGAATACAATGAATTCGAGTATATATCCTAAGGAGTTAAAGTTTTTCTGTGAAAAGATAAGAGGTACCAAAGCTTCTTATAAAGCTCGAGTTTGACGTATAAATCTACATATTTATTCGCGCCTCTCGCTTTCACGTTTCTCCTTCACCTAATAATAATAATAATAATACGTCTTTATTATTCCAGATCACCAGTTTCAAACAGTACATAGCTATTCAAATTTCTTCACAGGAATAAAAGGCAAAGTTCAGTTTTCATTCAACGTGAAGGTGCCAAATGAAATCTGCAATGGCAATGGGAAAAAAGCAAAAACATATCAGAATCAAAGAAAAAGAATAGTTGATCAAAGTATGTGGCCCGAATGCAGATCATGCCGTTTACGAAAAAGCAAGAGTTACTGATGGCAAAATAAAAATTATTTCATAGCAGTTTTGAATCCTTTTGATATCATGTGGGATATTTATTATTTAATTTTCTGTCCACGAATTCTAAATAACGCTCTTCGGTTCTCACCTCATAATCTCCCCAAAACATAACACAAAAACCGAGAATCCTCATACTCAGTCCTTTGTATTGAATAATTCCACAATAATACACCGTTGCTTTGCTACGAAATTATTTTACGATATCCTCTTCTTCATTAATTATTTTACTCATGTCCACCAGCAATTTCATTATTCAACACTCGTTCATTTTTTATAAGGCGGTCGAACAAGTTGTTTACAATAATCTATTCATATTGACAACATACATTTACATTGTTAAACAATATGCATGTCTGGACCGAGTGTTGAACAATAAGAATATCAAACAATCGAGCATCAACTTCATTACAGTTACTGCAGATGAAATTGTTAACTGTTTCCGGTAATAATAACCATATGTTCATCTTTGTTTAATCTAAATGTTTCGAGATATTTTTGGGGTCCATTGGAACTCCCGAATTAGTCACTTGGAATGACAGGGTCAGTTTTTGAGTATCAGAAATAATTCAACTGATATTGGAAATATTGTTGCAGTTAAAAATTGGGATAACAGCTTGCTGCAAGTATTCATTGTGTCATTAATTATACGCGTTTATGACATTTTTCTGTGATATTTTGAAACTTTAAACTGATTGATTGATCTCTGTTGAAAGCTTTCACTTTCAAATCGAAAAATAAAATATTTTCTTTATACAGTTTAACTGTCATTTTTCATAAACTTCAACTAATTGAATTGAAATATAGGTACTTAAAACTTTTCTTAGACATCATTTACCGTGACACGAAACTGATATTTTTGCACTTAATTTTCAGTAGACAGTTTGAAGAAAGTATATATTTGAAATATTACAGTTAAATAGCGTCGAAGTCCAGCAGAAATTGAGGAGGTTCTGAATGTGAGTGTCACAATATTGTTACGATATTTCCTTAGGTTCGTTTATCAAAACTCCAAGCGACACTAAACTACTTTTATTGCAACTCTTTATCACAACACAATACAATTAAATCACTTAAATTGCTCCGCTAACTTTCCAACGCTCGGTACTAAAACTCTCTGTAGTAGAAATTGTGCCGTAGCGATGAATGGTTCCCGTATATATACCCGCTCACACCCATGGGGATTCCTACAGACAAATCCCGATGATCGAATATTCCACGCGTGACGAGATCTCGCTGGTGAACGATCTTCCTTCGACCCCCCATATCAATTTGCGTTTATGAGCGATAAGGCCGGCGCTAAGAACTTCGGTAACAATACCGTTTTGTGAAGCAGAATGAAGTCCATTCATCAGTTAAAATGTACCGTATGTCTGCAAACCTGTTCAACCCTACTGCAAGTTTTATGATAATTTCGACAATGTATTAGGTGTATGGAAAGAGACAAGAATATACCGCAAGGTGCTTGTTTTCGGTTATAATTGCACGAGTGCATAAAAATTACCAAAAATTTAGTAAGAAATCGTGATATCTAAAAATTGCAAGTTTATTTTCATATTTTGCCGAAAGTGCCCGATTCCGAAGGACGAGGGATCTTTTACAATATATAAAAATAACCGAATGCAATTTGTATAAGATATCACGCTTGAATGCAAAATTATCTGGTCATTTTTATGCACGAATGTAATTCATTGGAATATTTCACAAATAAAGAAATTCTCAAGGAAATGTTATTTTTTGTTCATTTATACTTTCTTCTATAAATTGTATGGAGCACTCACCAAAAAGCGAAATGTTTTTCTATTTTTGAAGTATATCTGACATTTATTTGTGTTGTTTACTGCCGTCTAGCGATACGGTTTCAAATGTGTTGTTAGGGTGACTTGATACAATGCAATTACCGCTGTAAGTTTTCGATACAATGCAATTACCGCTGTAAGTTTTCGATAATTGCATTGCTCTTATGGGTCATTCTATAATATGAGGGAAATATTATTTTTTGATACAATTACTTCCTGTTATGAGAGCAAACACTAATGTAATTTCGAAACTATAGTTGCGACATCCAGACCTTTTTTCCATTCATCAACTCTGCACATCTGATTATGAATATGAATTTGATATCACTAACTATTTAAACACCGATCATGTGATAATGACTACTTATGTACAAGCATGATATATTATTTATTTATTTATTTGAAAAGATAACACACAGGTTTATACAAACCTAATTACATGCATCTTATACTAATCTACCTTACTAACTACTAATCATAAGGATTATAAAAAAGGAAGAAAAATCGAGTATTCATTTCACTTATTACAAATTTATATATCAAGCGAAATACTGAACGGAGTTGAGGAGCTGATTGGGCTTGAGCATCATCAAAATCAAGACCATTAAATTATATTTAAATTTAATTTAATTATATAAATTATAGACATTAAATTGCGTATGCACGTTTTGAAAGAAGCATAGCTCATAGTGAAAATATCAAAATGTGTCAATTTTTCAGAGAACTTGTTATACAGGCTGCACATATTGTTGATCAGATTAAATGATCTGTTTATGTGGAATAAAATATGTTTAGGACGTAGATTCGGATTTGGGACATGTATCTGTATTCTGGACAGTAACACTGCACTTTCAGTGTTATTAGTTAATAATTTGAATATGAATGTCATTTTCTGTGTAAGCCTTCTATATTTCAATTCAGCTACAATGAATTCATTACGGAGTGGCTCAAAGGACGATCGATCAGGACACCTCTATATTTCTTGTAGTGTTAGAAAAATATAAATTTATTTTGCACCGTTTCGAGACTTTTAATCAGGTTAAGCTTTCCTGGGTCCCAAATGATGGAAGCAAATTCTAACTTGCTACGAATGAGCGTTGTATAAAGCAAGGTTATAGTTTTTATATTTCTGAATTCCGCTGTTGTGCGCTTCAGAAAAGCTTGCATTCTGGTTGCATCCTGTGATATGTTATTTATATGTTTGTCGAATTTCAGTGAGTTCTGAAAGGTGACTCCTAAGTCTTTAATAAAAGTGAGCTTTTCCAATTTTTTATTATTTAAAGAGTAGTCGAAGGTTTTAATATTATTTGATTTGCTGAATGTAATATTGAAACATTTATCAACATTTAGAAGGAGCTTGTTTGTATTATGTGATTGTATTAAAAGCAATTAAATAAGAGTTGCATACGCTATTTTTAAGACCAATAAATTATATAGTAATTTTATCAGGCGAGTCTTTAAATAAACTATCAGTTTATTGGACATATTGGATGTGATGGGTATTGAATCCTTGATTAGTTCCGTGTTTTTTTCATTTAATTCGGTTGGTCTTTTGAATCCTTCATATTTAGATTTTGACTACTATGAGGCACACTAGCTTGAGTCGAACTGGCAACATCAAATGAGTAATATCACCAGTTCGCTTGATATAGATCGCGGATTGCTGCCCCTCTTGAAGGACAAAATGTTATGTCAAATTTGAAATAATTTGACAAATGTCAATTACGATAATTGTCTACACGAGATATTTGCATGGGAAAAAGAATTTGCCTGAAAAGAAGTTTTGAAAACGGAAGCGGATTTAGTTTCCGAAACGTTAACGATAAGTATTTTCATACATAAATTAGTTTTTATTTTTTGATAGGCAAAATTTGAGTTATACGAGAAGTTGCTGACTAATTGGACTTGTTCTATCCAGAAAGAACTGTTTTTCAATAGACGCAGCAACTTTTCGGGGTAGATTGAAAATCTGCCCTTCTACACTTGTATAGATTCCAATATTATTTTTTATTTTTCAGATTGTGGAAAGTTACAAACTCAGAAAACAACGGAACAAATATTGATCCACCATAAAATAATTACGTTCAAACATTACCTACCAGGTATTACTTCGGTCGCTCTGAACATCTTTTTTTTTAATTTTTTTTTTGTGGAACACCAGAAATTTGATGTGGAAAATTGTGAAGTTTTACACCAAGAAGGCCCTGTATCTCCGAAAATATAAGATACCGCCAAAAATTTCATTTAGATTTTCTGTAGAGGAGACCGAATTACGTGAGTTCGACAAAAAAAAAATCAAAAAAAAAGGTGCTCATATCGACAGAAGTATTACCCATTACCAGAATAATGTTGAATAAAAATGAAACATTATCGTAATAAACAGTCGTTTCATAATAAACCTCATTACGACACAAAACCGTCAAGCCCAATTCACATTGATTTGAATAAGACAAAGCCCAAATAAAATCCTCGATTTAGCTAATGAAAACTATTCACACAATCGAGAACAATGAAATATTTAGAGCGAGAAAACTTTGACCACTCACAATTGGCGGCCGTAATTAATCCAGATTCGTGAAGTGATGCAATTCCCATCCTACATAAAGGCGATATTATTAGAAGGAACGTGATAAAATAATAACGAACTCTATCACGTTTTCGTGATAGCCATGTTCGAAATGACTTATTATTGTGTTCGCAAACGCAAAGGAAGACTATAGGATGGCAAATTGTTGCTGGCTCGCTTATCTCTATCGATTGTGTTGGGAACAATGTTTCTGTGAAAATATTTTTCGAACTACAAGTATGTAGGTAATAGTCTGAGAGCTAGTGAACTTCAGAGTGGATGACTCTAACATACAAGAAAAATTGTTATAAATCGGAAAAAAATATTGAAGATGCTGGTTCGGATGTTTTGTAGATTGTGTTTGATATTATGAAACTAGTTTGTAATGTAGGCGATTGTTGCATCAGTGATTTTCGGCAATAAGTACACCAAGTTCATGTGTTTTTCATATAGCATTTACAACACAGCTTCCTTTGCACATATATTCTGAATATTCGATTAAAAAAAATATCAATCGAAAAGCGTAATACTACTACCACAGTAAAGGGTTCTTTACTGTGCTACTACTATGTGACAGGAAAACCAAAACAGAGTTTCAATTATTGTAGCTTTCATTGTATTTTTAACGATATTTTTAAGTTGAGTTTTAAGATCAGTTTTTCAAAACCCAACACCAAACAAGAGAAGAATATTGATGCTTTCTTCTGTTATTTTTGGGTTCACAACCTACCACGAATCTGAAAAGTTCATATATATATATATATATATATATATATATATATATATATATATATATATATATATATTCATATGATTCATATGAGAGTGTGGCAGAATTGGTCAATAGACCTAACACTACTCCTTTTGTATGTCAATATTTACGATGCAGGACTTTTCTTTGCAATTTGTATGTATGGCAGACAATAAACTATTTATTATTATTATAAATGAAACCATCAAGCCAACATACTCAAACATAGTCACAAATAAAATGCCAAACTGCTTGAAAACTACGTTACATACTTTAATAATTAAGCCTAAAACTACCCAACCTGTAATGGAAACTAGAATGGACTTGGACAAAAACATAAATTTAGCAAAATTGAAGATAAATATTAATCAAATCAACACAATAAAAAATGGTGGCCTAAAAATTGTTTGTGGAAATAAGGAAGAATGTACAAAATTACGAAGCGAAATTAACAATAAACTAGTGAATAAATATAGTGCTGATTCCCAAAAACTCATGAATCCAAAAATCAAAATAGTTGGAATTAGATTGGATCAGAAAATCAACGAAGAGGAACTAGAACACATTATCAGAGAACAAAATTCAATGATTCATGAAACAGATACTTTCAAAATACACTACATCAAATATTTAGAAGACAAAAAGACGTTCACTGCTTTTGTAGAAGTAAATGGAAATCTTTTCAAGAAGATATTGCAAAATAATAGTAGAATATTCGTTGCTTGGCAAAATTGTATGGTTTTTGAGAACAATCAAACAACTCAATGTTTCAAATGCTACAGATTTAACCATTCAACAAATAAATGTCGAAATCATTCCATTTGTCCCCGCTGTGGAGGAAATCATTCAGAGAATAAATGTCTGATTAATGAAACTGAGATGAAATGTATAAATTGTGAATACTCAAACTCTCATTATAAAACAAATTATCGTACAAATCATTCAGCATCTGATAGAAATTGTTCAGTACGAAAATATTATGAAAACAAATTATTAACTCAAATTGATTTCAATGGTTGATTATACCAACATCGATATACATGAATTAACATCAATTTCGGAGTTCAAATGTTTCAACAATAAACATCTCAAAATTTTATACCTCAATTCAAGATCAATCAAAAATAAAATGGATGACTTAGAAATTATATTCCATGAACTAAACATTGATGTAGCTATCATATCAGAAACTTGGCTGACCAAAGAAGAAGAAAAGTTTTATAATTTTGATGGATTTACATCTGTGTATGCGAGCAGAGAAAAAAGAGGAGGTGGAGTAGGCATTTTCATCAAGAGAACTATTGAATTTGATATAGAGAAGAAAGAAGAAAATCTCCTAACGTTTATCCTTCTGAAAATCAAATCACCTGATTGCCTTATTTGTGGCTTGTATCGGCCACCCAAAATGAAAAATGACCTATTCTTCAAATTCATGGATGAAACGCTTGAAAACTTAAATCTCTACAAATGTGATATTTTCTTTTTTGGTGATATGAATGTTAATATTTTGTCAGATAATACTGAAACAAATTCACTGATGGATATCTATAGATCCAATCATATATTTCCAGTAAACAAAAACATTCCTACCAGAGAAACAAATAATAGCTCTACACTTATCGATCATTTCATCACAAATTCTATGAAAGAAATACACCTTTCTATCACAAATATATCACTAAGTGATCATAAAATATATATTTCATGTATAAATACAAATCACAAAGTTAAAATCTCAGCCAACAATATAAAAATTAAAATATTTGACAAAGACAGGCTCAAACAGAAATTGAAAGAACTCAGAAATACGATCCATCTTTATCCCAATCCTAACGATGCTTATGAAAAATTGTTGGAAACTTTCCATTCATGTTCTTCTATAAAAAAATATTCTCACACAAAAAAATCAAAACCATGGTTTGATAGTCAGTTGGCAAATTTGATAAAAAAGCGCAACAAACACTTCAATAGCAAAAAGAAACATCCTGATTCAGAATATCATTCAGAGAAATATAATTTTTTCAACAAATTAGTGAAGAAAACAACACGCGAAAAAAAATATAAATATTATCAAGAACAGTTCAGCAATTCAACTCCCAAACTGATGTGGAAAGGTATTAAATCATTACTCAATAATTCAACTGGCTATAAAGAAAAAATCAAAAGTTTAAATGTGAATAACATAAAAATAGACGAACCACTTGAAATTTGTGAGACATTTAACAAACATTTCGTTACAATAGGGAGTAAATTATCACATGCCATCCCTCACACCCCAAAATCAATTGAAGATCATTCAAACGTTTCATCCATGTTTTTGGAAACTACTTCTGTTTCTGAAATAGAAGATATTATCGATCAATTGGATTTGAAAAAAGCGTCTGGTTTTGATGAAATTAATGTGAAAATTGTGAAAGCAGTCAAAAAAGAAATATCGCAGATTTTACAAATTATAATATCGAGATCTTTCGAAACTGGAATTATACCAAATAAAATGAAAATCGCAAAAGTTTCCCCCATTTTCAAAAGTGGTAACAAAAATGATTTAAACAATTACCGGCCAATTTCAGTACTTCCAGTTTTTGCTAAAATTTTAGAAAAATTGATGCATATTAGACTTCTAAATTTTCTGGAAAGCAATAATATCTTATATGATGGTCAGTATGGTTTTCGCAGATCTAGAGATACAGAGACAGCAGTATTGGATGTCATTTCTAGAATTCAAGTGGAAATTGATGAAAATAAAAAATGTTGTCTCTTGTCTCTGGATTTGTGCAAGGCCTTCGATACCGTTGACCACAGCATACTAATGAAAAAATTATTCAATATAGGAATCAGAGGTAATCTCTTCGAGTGGTTTAAAAATTATTTATGTGATAGAATACAGTATGTTTATATAGATGATCAAAGAAGTTCCTTTCAAAATATTTCCTGTGGTGTACCTCAAGGATCAATTCTCGGTCCGCTTTTATTCCTCATTTATATAAACTCACTACCAAATTTGATGTTGAATGGAATAGTCAAATTATTTGCTGATGACACCACCATCATATATTTTTCGGACAGTTATGAAAAAATCAAAATTGATATGCAATCTGATTTGGATAGAATTCTCATTTGGTTACATCAACATAAATTAACGCTAAATTTCAATAAGTCCTCATATATGAACATAGCTAAGAGGGTAGTCAACGCCCCATCCGATCCAATAATTCTCAATAACAATTCTATCAAATATACAGAAACAACTAGATTCTTAGGTTTATATATTGACGAAAAATTATCGTGGAATAAGCACATTGAAAAAATTCGAAAAAAAGTATCTCCACTCATTGGAATTCTTTTCAAAATAAGACACTTCCTTTCTCTGAAAATTTTGAAGAATATTTATTTTAGTCTTATTTATTCGAAACTACATTATCTCATTTCTGTTTGGGGTACTGCAAATAAATCTATAATGAAACCTCTCAAAACTTTACAAAACAAAACAATAAAGTGTATTTACAAATTATCGTATTCAGAATCTACATCAAATTTATACAAGCCAAACAAACTATTGGACATAAATTCTCTTCATAAACTCAAAATCAGCTGTTTTATCCATTCTATCAGAAATAGTACTAAAAAATCTAATCTTATTTTCAACGAAATTTGTGATATTCACAATCACTCTACAAGACAAAAAAATTTGTTGGCAACGAATAAAATTCAATCAGATATTGGCAAAAAATCAATATATCATAGTGGTGTCATGATATATAATTCAATTCCAAATGAAATAAAAGAATATCGATCGACAATAAAATTCAAGCAGAGTTTGAAAGAGTTTTTATTCAGCTAATAACTATTAAAAAAAAAAAATTTCTTACCCTTTTTTTTTTTTCAATTTTTCTTTTTTTCTTCTTCGCTTAATTGACCTTTGCGTAGAACAATTTCATTTTTGACTGTATGTTCGTTTATACATATGTGTGTTTTTTTTTTCAAAACTTATCATGATTTTGTGCTTATAGTTATTCCCTAATTATAAACATGTAATGTTTCTTGGGATAATAAATAACTTACTTACTTATTATTATATATATATATATATATATATATATATATATATATATATATATATATATATATATATATATATGTCAATTATCAAATCCTTGGCAGGTTTTCTGAAAACAAACTGAAAGTAAAATATTTGTGAAGAAGTTTTGAACACAGAAGCAGTATTTGATAACTATTAAGTAGTTCTTATTTTTTTTGGTAGTACTATTCGAGGTCAAATTTGAGTTTATACGAGAAGTTGCTGACTAATAAAGCGTGTTCCAAGGAACTGTTTTTTGATAAAAGCAGCAACTTTTCGGGGTAGATTAATGAAAATCTGCCCTTTTACAATTGCATAGATTCCAATATAAATTCTTATTTTGTCAGATTGTGATTGGTTGAGAACCCAAAAAACTAAGAAGAAATAAATCATCCACCACCACTAATCTCATCGTTCAACACATTTATACCTAGTTGAAAATATATTGTTCGTTAATTAAAACTCCAAACAACACTTCACCACTTTTATTACAACTCCTTATCACAATACAATACAATCACTTAATCTGCTCCGCTAACTATTCAACGCTCTGTACTTAACGCTCTGATTAACTCTCTCTGATAGAAACTCTTCACTTCGACTTCTGCACTTAGCAATAACAAATGAATGCCACTTAGCTCTGAATAACTCTGCCAAACTCTCTGAATAAAAACTGTCCCCGCCGCGATGTCCCGTCTGCTTATATACCTGCGTACACCTATGGAGAATCTTCGAGAGAGGCCTCGATGATGTATATCGAATTCTCCACGCGGATAAACAGATCCTGGACCCCTCATCTGCGTTTACAATCGTCAGGGCCGGCGCTAGGAGATTCGTAACAGTATATTTATCGATAACATTCTGAGAGCTTATGGTATTTCTTACGATCATTTGCACTAGACTTCTTTAATAGACTCAACTGAAAATTTTCAAAATTTAGCTTTCTAGCAAACGCTTTCGTGTATTCTAAATAATTGAAAAAAATAAGCTCAAGTGTGGTTGACTCGGGATGTAACCCCCAATCAAAAACATAGCATTGGAACTCACACCTGTAAAAGCTTGAGTAATACTGGTGACACATGTGTACTATGTCTACTACTGAAACTTCTATTGTATCAGATAAGATTGCGCTTGTTATAAAACTTTGGGCCAAATTTTCTATAAAGTAACTAAGAATATTTCAGTTTTTGGACGCCGACCATTGTTCAGAATGTCCTCCAAAGTTCCCATACTTCTGTTCCTTTCATTTGATCTATTTAATCATGAATATTTTCAAACGGACTAGCTCAAAATCTACTTATTCGAAAATATTTTTTACTATCTAGTGAGAAAGTTCCTAATATATTCATATGGTCACTGATGAGAGTTTTCTCTGAGCAAAACAAACTTGTCTTGGCTAAGAATAAAATGTCATCCTGGTGCATGACTGAAATTTCATTAGAATGTACTCTTCATTTTCCATTTTATTGTGTGGACGCATCCAATGAATTTTTGTACTGCTTTGAAGAAACAGCAAAAAATCTCTTCTTCAAAACTCTCTTCTCCTCACAAAAATAATAAGTTCCTAAGTATCCTATGAGTATTTCCTAATTGATTCAAGTTTAGTTGATTGATATAAAAATATCCTTCTAAGTGAATTTTTAAGTTGCTTCGTTTATACCTAGAAGTTTTGTATCCTATTTGCATCGCTCTGGAGAAGAAAAAGCCAAAAAATCATTCAAGAATTATTCACTCTCAAGTTCACTAGTTCTTGAACTATAATGACGACGACAGATTCGTAGATATGTGTACATTCTCTCCGATGTTTATCAAGGTGATTCAACCCATTGATTGCTGGATTACGGAGAACAGATAATTTTCGTATTGGACAAATAGAAGGCGATGCTTACAATCTTTTTTCTCGGGAAGTAGTGTTAATAGAAGATAAAATTGTTACACTTGAGAACTACTATCGCACAAATAACAGTGGTGTAACGATTAGAGGGTTTGTAGAAGTTGATAACATTATAACGACTTCATAATGTGTCGTTTCACGCTCTTCATTGATGTTTATACTCGTTCCAGTTTATTGTGTTTACTGCTGAAAAACGAATGTTATTTATTTATGAAACTAGTTGCAGTATTCTCCCGAATATGATGCTGGCTGGCTGAGAGGCTGGCTGTTTAAATTATGAGATATGTTGCAACACCAGCATGATTTCTCGATGACTTATGAGTGATGATTGCAATTCCAGAAGCTTCAATATGTCAGAGTCCTTATTCCGAAGATAACATGGCACTTTTTAGGCTTCCAACCTACCACCAGGGTTGGGCTGATTGAAATCAAGTGTTGAAATCACGATTAAAATCATGATTTGAATCGCTTAATTTTTAAAATTAAAATCATGATTTAAATCAATGTTAACATAATATAAAAGTTTTCTCGAAGATCGAAAGGAGTATCTGCTTTTAGCAAAAACAACAAAGGAGAAGTACATAATTCCAAATTCTTAAACTAAACGTAACACCTAAATTTTATTACTGTATATTTTCAGTCTATTCATTTTCGTTATACAATTTAAACAAAAACACGAGTTTTCCTCCTTTTTCTATATCTAATCTGTTTTTAATATCTGAGTGTACAACTAGCGAAATGCGTGAAATTGTTGGGCAACGTCAACTTATAGGTTGAGAAGGGAAACAAGCCTCGACAGGAATATTCTTGCAAAAAGCACAACAAACACGTTCGTGTTCGTGCCTCACTCGGCACTGTATAGCGAGTGTATAGAACAGAAGGAAAACTAATCGCGACAAGTATTTTCTTGCAAGAATCGCGACAAATGCGTTGGCACAAGTTTTTGAGCCGCAAATTGTATTAAAATTTTTAGACGTTTACATGAGAATAATCAACAATAATTTCAAAGAATCTAAATGTTCAGATTTTATATTCAAATTTAAAAAATCAAAAAAATCAAACAAATCGTGATTTTTTAAAAATCAATGATTTTTGATTTTTTTAATAAAAATCAGATTTTGTCCCACCCTGCCTACCACTATCTGAAAAATTAAGAATTAATATTGGAATATTTCGAGGAATATCTACAAGTGTAGATAGAAAGGCAAATTTTTAATATACCCCGATAAGTTGCAACGTTAGTCAAAAAACATTTCTTTCTAAATGGGACATGTTCTATTGGTAAGCAATTTCTTGTATATATCAATATTGAAATCAATTGTCTTCTCTTGAAGATGCTAACCTTGTGAGCGAAACGCGAGTCGAGTGCAAAAAAATATCAGTTCGGTGTTAGGATAATTGATCTCTAAGAAAAGTTTCAACTTTTACTCCAAAGATTCCAATCTCAACGTTTATATCAAATTTGCCTAGCAGAAAAAATACATGAACTAAAATTCCTAAAAATACTTCCGTTCACAAATATCCTCTTCTACGTTCGTTTTTTGTAAATGTTAAAAATTTCAGTTTTATATTCGTGAAACAGTTTCGAAAACGGAAGCCTATTTAGTTTCCGAAACGTCAACTATAAGTATTTCATTTCATTTCAAATATTAGTTATCATATTTTTTGGTAAGCAAATTTTAGATATACGAGAAGTTGCTGACAATAGAACTGGTTCCTCGACTGGTTCCATTTAGAAGGAACTGTGGGAGTAGATTAATTTAAAATCTACCCTTCTACCCTTTCATGGAATCCATCATAAATTCTAATTTTTTCAGATTGTGGTAGGTTAAAACCCAAAGAAGCTAGAATCCATCCATCACAAAATAATGATATTCAAACAGTACTCAACATGGCACTGTCAATACCTTGAATGTTACTGTTACGATCTTTCTTTGGATTCGTTCATTGAAACTCCAAACAACGCTGAACTACTTTCATTACAACTCTCTCTATCACAATACAACACAATCACTTAAATTGCTCCAGACAAACTATCCAGAGCTCTGTATTAAAATTATCTGTAATAGAAATTCTCTACTTCGACTTCTGCACTAAGCAATACCAAAGCTTTTTTTGATAAAAAAACTTTGCAAAACTCTCCGCCTCTCCACTAAGCTAGAAACACTGATAACTAGCTGAATAACTATCTCTCGTAGCGATGAATCGCTTCACACCTATGGAGAATTTTCCAGTCAAATCTCGATGATCGAATATTCCACGCGTAACGAGATTCCGCAAGTAAAAGATCTTCCTTCGAACCCTCATATTAATTTGCGTTTACGAGCGACAGGGCCAGCGCCATGAGACTTCGTAACATTACGATACGCAGTATTGAGAATGAGTAGAACAGGTAATGTATCTACATCTCCTGTCATAATATGTCTGAAAAAATAAAATTATAATTAGGCTACAGGGTTATGGTAAGTGGTTCAGCTTCAGGCTCATGTCCCAGAGTTCTGGGTTCGAAACCCAATGAGGCAGCGATTTTTCCCCAGGAATTTATCTTCAAATTATTGAGGAACGGCTCTGCCAATTTTGCTTTTTTGAAATGGAGTTAACAAGGAACAATTATTGCTGAAGGATTTTGGTGAAAATTCCATCAGATTCTGCTGGAGTATAGTAGATTGAAGACGATACTCGATCTTGTTACAGTTGACCCGGCTTTGCCCCACGCTACGATGTGATTTGTCGTTAGAGAACTCTTGAACTTGTATGAGGAGTTTGGATCTCTGATCATACAGTAGATGGCGTTGGGTCTTTGAGGCTTATACCATCTACACCAGATTCAGATTTTTGCTTCATAACAAACAGAACCTTCGAAATGTCTTATTCAAGTCCTGCCGAATATCACTGACAAACAGCTGCCGATATTGAAATTGTGACAGACACACATACAAGATTTCTATGGGACAAAAACGATGTTTGAGTCACAACGGCGTGCCCCAGTTCGCTTCATTTAGAATTTCTCATCTCCTTCGTCTCGGTTATTTATCAAATCGAGCGACGGGCATGCTATTCAATCATCTTCCAGCTTCCTTATATGGTTCGTGTTTATTCGAACGACGGCACCCTTTTCGCAGGGGAGGGTAGGAATACATTTCTTGCAACCCCCCGAAACATCTGAGACCGCGATGAGAAATCGCCGGATTAGAATTGGGCTACCATTTGCAGATAAACATCCAACGCTTTTTACTAAAAACTATACAACTCCGACAATCCACAAGCTCTGAATTCTCCAATCTCAATACTACTAGAAACGCCGTTGCGATGAATTGTCTTCCTATTTATACTCGACGACGGATATCGAAACTTCTACGCGATTCGGGGCTTTGCATTTTACGACTGACAGGGGCGGCGATAGGGGATTTTGTAAAAGTCAAGTCTGGGATAGCTAGTTTCGTGTAACTGCGTTGGAATGTACACAAGTTAGAGGGGATCTAAGTTCATGAAATCCGATAGACAGAATGACGTTTCTAATCAAAGAAGAAGACGGAGACGGGAAAGTACCAAGAGGTCGGCTAAGTGTTTCACAGACTTCTTCTTTTAATTGAACAATGGGTCACTTTCAAACCTGAAAGTAGGTTAAAAATAAGCGCATTTTCGATTGGTTGTGAATGTGATATTTTATCGGGAGTGTACTACTAACGAAATGGATTTGAACCAACCTAAGTACCTTTCTCAAGTAATCTGTCACCAGCTGTAATTTTAGGGTCGATCCAAATGGGGAATCCCGGATTCCGTATAATTCTCGGTGTAACCTAATAACATATGCATTGACATAAGGTCATCGATGAGCCTACATATGTATTTCTTTTAATCGATAATAACGGATCGATTTAGATAATGATGTTGACGTGAGGACGTACTGAATCAACAA